>JAUTXW010004532.1:0-81042 GCA_030620095.1 Kuschelorhynchus macadamiae | reverse complement strand
ATTATTTATTGGGTGTCAGTTGCTTAATGTAATAAAATAATTTTAGTCATTACAAAAAATAATCAATATATTTTTTTTTAGCTGTTCCATCTCTAAAACTTGTTGCCAAATAAAAAAGAACCCATTAACTCCAACTAAAAGGGAAAAGAGGCGAGAAATCAAAGAGAGGCGTCAGATCATACATTAGATTGAAAAAGTGCAGCTTCCGCAACTTGAATCTGTTTCTTCCAGAGATTCATGAATTGCCTGGTACGAGTAAAGAAAACTGATCTTGAAAACTGCAGCGTTCGTATAATGCCCTTTGTATTAGAAAATAATAAGAAAAGATGTTACTTGAAAGTATAAAAATGAAATTGAAGAACTTAATTTAAGAAATTCAAAACTTCAGAGTGAGAATGAAGACATACAAAAGAAAATTGATGTTCATATAAATGAAATTCTTTCCTTTTTTTAAGTAAAAATCAAATTGAGGTTCTATTAAACAGGAAGACCAAGGCAAGATGGACCAATGAAGAAATTTCCAAAGCATTTACTCTAACATATTTTGGCAAAATATTAGAAAGAATGCAAAGAATTATGCACACTTGTGGTGAAACTAAAACAGACATGCAGAAGTTAACTGTTCTTTCATATGACGAAGTGAAAGTATGTTCAACATTCGAGTACAACCAAAAAAATGATGAAATTGTCAAAGAGCATAAATACATGCAAGTAATTATGGCTAGAGGATTAACTGATCCATGGAAACAAAATTTATGTAGATTTTGACCAGAAAATTACAAAACTTATACTGGATGAAATTTTAGAGAAACTCCATAACATTAAATATTATGTTATAGCTTGTGTTTCAGACTGCGGAGGAGGAAACATGGGCTTGTAGAAAGAACTAGATGTTAGTATTAATAAAACATACTATTTACATCCAGTCACCGAGAGAAAATTTATTTTTTGCAGATGCTCCGCATCTCTTAAAATTAATTAGGAACTGGCTAGTTGACACTGGATTTATATTAGATAATGGAACTATCATTTCAAAACATCCGATTGAAGATCTTATATAAAATCAACTAATGCTGAAATTAGTTCATGCCACAAACTTTCTATGCAGCATATAACTTGTGAAAAATCTCAACAACAGAATGTTGCAAAGAACGCTCAAATTTTTTCAAATACGACATCTACTGCTCTAAAACGGTATCTTCCTGGAAGTGATAAAGAGAAAGCAAAAGCTGTAGCTGATTTTGTAGAGATGATTGCTTTGGGGTTTGATATATTTAACTCCTTCACACCCGGTGCGTCTGTTCCGACAAAAAGTCCTTACGGGTCTGCTCGGCTTGAACAACAAAATGAAATTTTGGACAAAGTAAAAACTACATTTATTACAATGAGGTGCAGCAACAAAAATGCTTTGCAAATTTTTCGGAAATGTGTGTACATTTCTACCCTATCGCTACAGAACATGCATCAAGATTTATCCAAAAAGTATGGCATTACATATACATAAACGCATAGGCTAATTCAGGATTGCCTAGAAATTTTTTTTAGTCAGGTTAGTGTAAAATCCCACATTATTACACATTCTTTTAATAATTTTTAACCATATGAATTGTTTGTTTCACATACTTATTAAAGTAATACCAATTTAAAAACATGTTTAAAAAATAATCATTATAAAACCATCAAAATATTAACAGACAACATTACATATCTAGACCAGAAGTATAGGTCAAAAGTCATCTCAAAAGTGTTCGATTAAGTTATATAATAGGTCTTGCCCAAAACCAAATGCTTGACTTGATTTCTAAATTTCATGTAGGTGTTTATATGTTAAAAAAAGGTATAACAAAATGGATATATAATTGGAAAAAAAAAACATTTTGGATGTCTTATAAAAAAATCTATAAAAAGTATAGATTTATGGATATAATTATTTAAGGGTGGTTCAGAGCTCAGTAGATAAAACCCTATGAAATCAGATAAAGCAACATTTTCCTATGTTGAGTTGTAAGTTATTTGTTTGCGACCACTCCCATAGAACATCCAAATGATTCTGGAGCAACAAAATGTCATCAATGTCGTGGATCGTTTTACACACTTTTAAATCATGCCCAAAGATAATCACCGTGGAAGGTTTTATGACCCTTATTGTCATTCACAAATAATGTTGTTTACATTATTTAAAAACACAGTATTAGGAAAACTATTATAGTTACGCTTGTCTTTGATGAACCTCCCAAAAATATCTAACACTGAGCTGTAATGAGGATTCAGTTTCACAAATATACACAGCGTAACGTATTAATGAGGATTAAGTTTCACAAATATACACAGCATAACATATATGATGCTCCTCCCTATGCAATGACCTAAGGTTTGCAAAATGATTCATAATCCCAGTGGAATCGAGATGACATATACTTTCTGTGCATTGTTTTTTTCTTATAGATAAGTTGTTTCAATGTAGGACTAAACTGTTTCAAAAATGAAGAAATTTTAATGTGTTCTTAGGGAACAACCAGTTTATAGCCACCTAGATTATCTGACTCAGTCTTTCTGCAGCCAAGCTCATACTCAGATCTCAACATTTTGCTCAATCAACATTGACTAAATTATCATTTATCATCATGAAATCAGCATTACTGAAGTCTCAATCATATTGTAAATACTTAGATTCGGTCAATTAAATGCTAAATGGTGCACATTATTTGGTAAGATATTACCTAAAGCAGCAAGCAATACTTGGTACATTGGAAAACAGTAAAAAGGAAATACACTTCAAGCTGGGACCTGGGTTATCCTCGCAACATTGCACTGCTGTCTGCTAGTTCTTTAGAGTTACTAGGCCAGATTGCATTTGGAAGATTAAAAATAAAAACATGGCATGGATGTTTATCATGTATCTTAAAAACTGAAGAACAATTTAATTAATAATTAATTTAAATATAAAATAACGATTACAAAAACAATGGTGTAGGATACCTCTGAAAAGCAAGTTATAATATCGATTTATGTTCACTTTGCGTCCCCGATGCCTATTATGCCTACAAAATAAAAATTAGTATAATTACACCTTTTTGAGAATATCTTGTACAAAAATATTCTAAAATAAAGCAAATATTAGTAAGAAATACACAATCAATAATTATAGCAATAAATATGATCAGTAATTAGTAATTACTAATTAGGTAGGTCATGTTTATATTGATAAAAACAACTTCTGAAAAAATTTCCCACATTATTTATATTCTGCACGTCACAGCATTGCCAGGCTCATGAATTTATTTTCCCCAGATTGTGTCTTACAAGTTGCCAGATTTTAAGTAGAATTCCCCAGATTTCGATTTTTGTAAAAAAATATGGCATGAATAGATATAGTATATTTTCTGGATTTTTTTTTATGAAATTAAAAATACCTACATTAAAATAAGACCTACATAAAATATACATTCATTTTTTGTTACATATATGTTAAATATTAAATCCATATAAAAAATATGCCCTCACTTATACATACTATTACTATGTTTTCTTAACATTTCAGGTCCTATGTCAAAACTGACCGAAGTTTTATTTTGAATTTTCAAAATGTTTTTTGAATGCAGAATGCCTTCGAGAGATTCGTTATTTAGTCGGTTTCGGATTTTTGTTTTATTTAAATTTAAGGAACTAAATGTACGTTCAACCGCTGCATTACTATGAGGAAAATGTGATAAGGTAGGAAAATATTCACTGTCATCGTTATTTTTCAAGAAAAAATATTAGTCCAAAATACTACAAAATCATCTTCAAAATTTAGACTTTCCATATTTCTTAATGTTCTATATTCTCTATCTAAATCATTAATATTAACACTTTTTATTAGTAGTGGGAATTTTGAAGCCGTTACAGCAATACCTTGAAACTTTGCAATATTTTTTGGGTCTAAAAACGATAACAGTTTCAAGCTTTTCATTTGCTCTCTATTAAAAGGAAATCTTTTATATATATAAAAATCTAAGCATTTTAACTTAAAATTTTCATATCCTGTTTACTTAACAAACTATTGCAATTATTAGATAAAACAACCATGACTTCTGCCCCAAGGTACACATTATCATTTCTAAAATTTTGTGGATTTCTATATTCTATATTTTCCAATGGTGTATTTTTGACGTATTCGGGCTTTAAATAAAACTCCAAAAATGTCTTATAAACTGTTGCCATTTTTTCGTATAAGGTATGTATTTTTGGTTGTTCACTTTGAAATTCTTGATTTAAGTTTACAACCAAAGGTAAAATATATTGTAAAAATTGTAAATATAATTTGGTAAGAGGATTATTTAACACTCCAAAAATGTCTTCGGCCTTTTTGTCATGCTCTTGCAAATATTGCGATTAAAAACAATTTTAAAGCATTAAATTGCTCAACAACCCGATTGACTACACTGTTTAGTGATAACTAACGAGTCTGACTTAATTGTAAAATTTTGTGTGGCTTAATCATTAAAAATTGTTGAAATTCCTCATACTGTTTTAATCTTTTTGAACTTTGTAGATATGAATACATATCTCTTAATAAATAGTCGATGCTGTCAGGCAGTTTTTTGCATGCGTATGATGCTATTAGAGCAAATGAATGACAGATGCATTTCATGACGAATAAGACAGGAATATCGTCTTTAAGAATTTTTGTAGAGAATTATGCTCCCCCATCATAGTATTGCAACCATCAGCTGCGAAACCTATTAAATTTTGTTTATATGGTATATTATTTTTCTAAAAAAGTCTACAAGTGTAATATATAGTCCATGAGCAGTACAAGTTTCTAAATGTTTCTGCGACATATTCCCTATATAACCGCCGATATTCCCCCACTGTAATCTTCCTTACAACTTTTACAATAAAAAACGGCTTATCCAATTTTTATAAACATTTTAAACGTTTTCTCCCAATCGGGCCTGTATTTCTGTTGATATGCTTTTTTTGTTTTGTCTCCTTTTTTTGGTGTATTTTCATTATCAGTCTCATATTCACCAGAAGACGACATAATAAACAATTCGTTATGTGCACATATGCATCCTAAAAGTTATCATTAGATATTAACTAGGCAATTAAATGATTAGCAACAAAACTGTACCCGCCCGCTGTCTGTGTCGCAGTGTAGCTGCAGAAATTATTTCCTGTATAAACTATTAAATTTGCAGACAACAAACTGCCAATCACAAAAACTGTACGTATTTAATCAATATATATTTAATTTTAAGTTTAATTTCAAAATTGTGTATTACTATTAATCTCTCAACTCAAACGGATTGGAATTCGAATGATTAACAGCAGAAATCTCAAAGAACATAACCAAGTCAAGTATTTCCCAAAATCCCAAGCAAAGGATTCCCTTTATTCTGTTCATTTAACTACAACTATGTGGCGCTGTTAACCATCGTCGAAAGAGTATGCATTGTTGCCTATTCAATATTATATAGATATTGATCGCATAATTTTCATGAAATACTACAGCCTTACTTTCGGAAATAATCTAAAAAATGAGACGTCTTATTTCTAATTTTCCCCAGATTTTTCTTGTTTTTAAAAGTGTCTCCCCAGTCTCCAAATAACCCACAATTTCCCCAGTTTTGGGGAAAAATCCCCAGACCTCGCATCACTGGCACGTCAGCACATTTGATTGTCCATAAATCCATCTCATCTTCTATTCTTGTCAGACAAAGCTCCATTGGGGTGGTAGGACAGAACATTAGGACAAATGCGACAATACCACATACAACAGTATATAATAATACTCCTATGAGTAGTGAGTACACATTCACGGGAAGGGAAATTTATAGGTATTTCGAGATGAGAAATTCATTAAACACACATTAATATTAACGAGGGATTAATATTTTTTAAGATATGACTACACTTTTATAAAAATACATGAAAATTTGAAAATTTGCGAATTTATAGAGAGCTATAGAAGTTCAACCATACATCCCAGCTCAAAATAAATGTTTTTTTCGTTTTTTTATGATATCAATTTAATACGTAAACGAATTTTTAGCAAAATTGATTTCTCAAAAAAAGTTTGAAAATTTTGCATTTATGTTTTTAAGTAAAATTTTGACGGAGATATTTTTTTGGAACATGGTATGATAATATGTGGTTTTACAGGTATTTAGAGCTAAGAAATTCATTTAATACATTAATATTGACGTGGGATTAATATTTCTCAAGATATGACTAAAATTTTAAAATAACTACATCAAAATCTAAAAATTCGCGAATTTTCAAAGGGCCATAGAAGTTCAACCAAACATCCTAGGACAAAATAAATGTTTTTTTCGTTTTTTATTACATCAAATTAGTACATAAACGAGATTTTAGCAAAATCGATTTTCCAAAAAAGTTCGAAAATTTTGCATTAAATGTATGGATTTTTTTAGGAAAAATTTGGACGGAGAATTTTTTTTTAGAACATGGCATGATAATATGTGGTTTTATAGGTATTTTGAGCTAAGAAATTCATTAAATACATTAATATTAACCAGGGATTAATATTTCTGAAGATATGACCTAATTTTTACAATAAATACATAAAAATTTGAAAATTTGCGAATTTTCAGAGAGCCATAGAAGTTCAACTATACATCATAGGACAAAATAAATGTTTTTTTCGTTTTTTATGACTTAAAATTAGTACATAAACGAAGTTTTAGCAAAATCGATTTCTTAATAAAAGTTCGAAAATTGTGGATGTTTTGGTAAAAATTTGATTGAGAAATTTTATGACATCAAATTAGTACATATGATAATAGGTTGTTTTATAGGTATTTTGAGCTTAAAAATTGAATAAACACTTTAATACTAACGAGGGATTAATATTTCTCAAGATATGACCTAATTTTTACAAAAAATACATAAAAATTTAAATATTTACATAAACGAAGTTTTAGCAAGATCGATTTCCCAAAAAAAGTTCGAAAATTTGGCATGTATTTTGTACTGATTTTCTTAGATAAAATTTTGACCAAAAAATTTTTTTGGAACATGGTATAATAATACGTGGTTTTATAGGTATTCTGAGCTGAGAAATTTATTAGACAAATTAATATTGACGAGGGATTAACATTTCTCAAGATATGACTACATTTTTATAAAAATACATAAAAATTTGAAAATTCGCGAATTTATAGAGAGCTATAGAAGTTCAATCATACATCCTAGGACAAAATAAACGTTTTTTTTTGTTTTTTATTACATCAGATTAGTACATAAACAAAATTTTAGCAAAATCGATTTCCCAAAAAAAGTTTGAAAATTTGGCATGTATTTTGTATGAATTTTCTAGGTAAAATTTTGAGGAAAAAATTTTTTTGGAACATGGTATTATGTGGTTTTACAGGTATTTTGAGCTGAGAAATTCATTAAACACATTAAAATTGGCGAGGGATTAATATTTCTCAAGATAGGACTACATATTTATAAAAATACATGAAAATTTGAAAATAGGCGATTTTTCTAGGTAAAATTTGACGGAGAAATTTTTGTTAGAACATGTTATGATAATATATAGTTTTATAAGTATTCTGACCTGAGAAATTCATTAAACTCATTAATATTGACGTGGGATTAATATTTCTCAAGATATGACTAAATTTTTACAATAAATACATACAAATTTGAAAATATGCGAATAGAAGCCATAGAAGTTCAACCATACATCCTAGGACAAAATATTTTTTTTTCGTTCTTTATGACATTAAAACAGTACAAAAACGAGGTTTTAGCAAAATCGATTTCCCAAAAAAAGTTCGAACGTTTTGCATTAAATGTATTGATTTTTTTAGGTAGAAATTTGACGGAAAAATTATTGTTGCAACATGGTATGATAATAGGTGGTTTTATAGCTATTTTGAGCTGAGAAACTCATTAAACACATCAATATTAACGAGGGATTAATATTTCTCAAAATATGAGTAAATTTTTACAGTAATTACATACAAATTTGAAAACTCGCGAAATTTCAGACGGCCATAAAAGTTCAACCATACATCCTAGGACAAAATAAATGTTTTTTTTCGTTTTTTTGTGACATCAATTTAGTACACAAACGAAGTTTTAGCAAAATAGATTTCTCGAAAAAAGTTTGAAAATTTTGCATGTGGATTTTTTAAAAAAAAATTTTGACGGAGAAATTTTTTTTCGAACATGGTATGATAATATGTGGTTTTACAGGAATTTTGAGCTGAGAAATTCACTAAACACATTAATATTGACCAGGGATTAATATTTCTCAAGATATGACCAAATTTTTACAATAAATACATCAAAATTTGAAAATTCGCGAATTTTCAGAGAGCCATAGAAGTTCAACCATACATCCTAGGAAAAATTTTCTGTTTTTCGTTTTTTATGACATTAAATCAGTACAAAAACGAGGTTTTAGCAAAATCGATTTTCCAAAAAAGGTTCGAAATTTTTGCATGTAAATGTATGGATTTTTTTAGGTAAAAATTTGACGAAAAAATTATTGTTGCAACATGGTGTGATAATATGTGGTTTTATAGGTATTTTGAGCTGAGAAATTCATTAAACACATAGGACAAAATAAATGTTTTTTTCGTTTTCTTATGATATCAATTTAATACATAAACGAAGATTTAGCAAAATTCATTTCTCGAAAAAAGTTTGAAAATTTTGCAAAAAATGCAATTTTTTTAGGTAAAATTTGGACGGGGAAATTTTTATAACTACATCAAAATTTGAAAATTCGCGAATTTTCAGAGAGCCATAGAAGTTCAACCATACATCCTAGGACAAAATAAATGTTTTTTTCGTTTTTTATGACATCAAATCGATTTCCCAAATAAAGTTCGAAAATTTTGCAAAAAATGTAATTTTTTTAGGTAAAATTTGGACGAAGAAATTTTTTTTGAAACATGGTATGATAATAAATGGTTTTATCAGTATTTTCAGCTGAGAAATTCATTAAACACATTAATATTGACGAGGGATTAATATTTCCGAAGATATGACCTACTTTTTACAATAAATACATAAAAATTTGAAAATTCGCGAATCCTCAGAGAGCCATAGAAGTTCAACCATACATCATAGGACAAAATAAACGTTTTTTTCGGTTTTTATGACATCAAATTAGTACATAAAATTTTCAGAGAGCCATAGAAGTTCAACCATACATCCTAGAACAAAATAATTTTTTTTTCGTTTTTGATGACATTAAATCAGTACATAAACGAAGTTATAGCAAAATCGATTTCCCAAATAAAGTTCGAAAATTTTGCATCTAATTTTAATGGATTTTTAGGTAAAATTTTGACGGAGAAATTTTTTTTGGACCATGGTATTATAATATGTGATTTTATAGGTATTTTGGGCTGAGAAATGCATTAAACATATTAATATAGACGAGGGATTAATATTTCTCAAGATATGACTACATTTTTACATACAAATTACATAAAGATCTGAAAATTAGCGAATTTATAGAGAGCTATAGAAGTTCAACCATACATCCTAGGACAAAATAAATGTTTTTTTCGTTTTTTATTACATCAAATTAGTACATAAGGGAAGTTTTAGCAAAATCGATTTCCCGAACAAAGTTAGAAGATTTTGCATGTAAATGTACGGATTTTTTTAGGCAAAAATTTAAAGGAGAAGTTGTTGGAACATGGTACGATGATATGTGATTTTATAGGTATTTTGAGCTGAGAAATTGATTTCTCAAGATATGACAACATTTTTACAATAAATACATACAAATTTAAAAATTCGCGAATTTTTAGGGAGCCATAGAAGTTCAACCATATATCCTTGGGCAAAATAAAAGTTTTTCCGTTTTTTATGACATCAAATTAGTACATAAACGAAGCTTTAGCAAAATCGATTTCCCAAAGTTAGAAAATTTTGTATGGATTTTTTTAGGTAAAAATTTGAAGGAGAAATTTTTGTTGGAACATGTTATGATAATATGTGGTTTTATAGGTATTTTGAGCTGAGAATGTCATTAATCTCATTAATATTGACGAGGGATTAATATTTCTCAAAATATGACTAAATTTTTACAATAAATACACACAAATTTAAAAAATCGCGAATTTTCAGAGAGCCATAGAAGTTCAACCATAGGACAAAATACAAGTTTTTTTTCGTTTTTTATGACATAAAATTAGTGCTTAAACGAAGTTTTAGCAAAATCGATTGCCCAAAAAAAGTTCGAAAATTTTGCATCATTTAGGTAAAAATTTTTTGTTGCAACATGGTATGATAATATGTGGTTTTATGGGTATTTTGAGCTGAGAAATTTATTAAACCCATTAAAATTGACGAGGGATTAATATATTTCAAGATATGACTAAATTTTTGCAAAAAAATACATAAAATTGAAAAATTCGCGAATTTTCAGAGAACTATAAAAGTTCAACCATACATCCTAGGACAAAATTAATGTTTTTTTCGTTTTTTATGGCAT
The DNA here is from genome assembly GCA_030620095.1 of Kuschelorhynchus macadamiae. Taxonomy (NCBI): domain Eukaryota; kingdom Metazoa; phylum Arthropoda; class Insecta; order Coleoptera; family Curculionidae; genus Kuschelorhynchus; species Kuschelorhynchus macadamiae. The sequence continues at coordinate 70,571 of JAUTXW010004532.1, read as the reverse complement.
TAAAAAAGTACATAAACGAACATAACGTACATAAACGAAGTTTTAGCAAAATCTATTTCCCAAATAAAGTTCGAAAATTTTGCGTCTAATTTGTATGGATTTTTATGTAAAACTTTGACGGAGAAATTTTTTTTGGAACATGGTATGATAATATGTAGTTTTATAGGTATTCTGAACTGAGAAATTCATTAAACACATTAATATTGACGAGGGATCAATATTTCTCAAGATATGACTAAATTTTTATAAAAATACTTACAAATTTGAAAATTCGCGAATTTATAGAGAGCTATAGGAGTTCAACCATATATCCTAGGACAAAATAAGTGTTTTTTTTTTTCGGTTTTTATTACATCAAATTAGTACATAAACGATGTTTTAGCCAAATCAATTTCCCAAAAAAAGTTCGAAAATTTGGCATGTATTTTGTACGGATTTTTCTAGGTAAAATTTTGACGAAAAAATTTTTTTGGAACATGGTATAATAATATGTGATTTTATAGGTGTTTTGAACTGAGAACATCATTAAACACACTAATATTCACATTCACACATTCAGGGATTAATATTTCTCAAGATATGACCAAATTTTTACAATAAATACATCAAAATTTGAAAATTCGCGGATTTTCAGAGAGCCGTAGAAGTTCAACCATACATACTAGGACAAAATAAATGTATTTTTTGTTTTATGTGATATCAATTTAGTACATAAACGAAGTTTTAGCAAAATCGATTTAAAAGTTTGAAAATTTTGCATGTAATATATGGGTTTATTTAGGTAATAAATTGACGAAGAAATTTTTGTTGGAACATGGTATGATAGTATGTGGTTTTACAGGTATTTTGAGCTGAGAAATTCATTAAATACATTAATATTGACCAGGGATTAATATTTCTCAAGATATGACTAAATTTTTACAATAAATACATCAAAATCTGAATATTCGCGAATTTTCAGAGAGCCATAGAAGTTCATCCATACATCCTAGGACAAAATAAATGTTTTTTCCTTTTTTTGTGATATCAAATAGATTTCCCAAAAAAAGTTCGAAAATTGTGGATTTTTTAGGTAAAAATTTCACTGAGAAATTTGTGTTGGAACATGGTATGATAATATGTTGTTTTATAGGTATTTTGAGCTTAAAAATTGAATAAATACTTTAATACTGACGAGGGATTAATATTTCTCAAGACATGACCTAATTTTTACAAAAAATCCATAAAAATTTAAATATTCGCGAATTTTCAGAGAGCCATAGAAGTTCACCCATATATCCTAGGACAAAATAAATGATTTTTTCGTTTTTTATGACATCAAAATAGTACATAAACGAGGTTTTAGCAAAATCGATTTCCCAAAAAAAGTTCGAAAATTTTGTATGGAATTTTTTAGGTAAAATTTGGACGGAGTATAATAATAATAATAACAAGGTATAATAATATGTGGTTTTATAGGTATTTTGAGCTGAGAAATTGACAAGCGATTAATATTTTTGAGGATATGACCTAATTTTTACAATAAATACATACAAATTATACATCCTATTAATAAGGATTCTATTAACTTTCTTTTATAAAGTGTATGATATGTAAATTTGGAAAAATCCAACTCGTAGAGTTATTCGACAGGATGGTGATGGAACACTGTGTAAAAATCAGTAACTATGTAACTAGCCAAATTTAGTAATTGCCTCACTGTTACTATAAACTAAATAATTATACATAAATTTAAAAATGTTATAACAATATTCCTGAAACATTTTTTGCCGAGCTTCTTCTGTAAATTTTTCATTGCATTTTAGGCGACATTTTTCATTACAGGGTGGCAATAACTTTTTAGCAGGGCGTTTTGCGATGTTTTTATGTTTGTCTTTTTTGGTTACTTTAATGGCCTCTTAAGCGTTTTGAAATATTTTTTTTCCAAAGTGTCGTGTTTCGTTTTCTTTTTCGGCATTTTTTACTTGGAGAATTCTCATCTAAAACAGGACTTATTCTTCTTCTTCTATTCTTTTTTCTGGTTCGTATTCTGGATCTTTGTCTGAACTATTAGAAAATGGATCGGAATGGCTAGATGCCGACGAGTTGGATGATGAATCTAATCTAATCTTATTAGGAGGGCTGCCAACTACTGTTCCTTCTTTTGAAGAAACGTTTTTCGAAATATCGTTAAACAGTGGTAAACCGTTGTGTAAATAATTCAATGTTTCATCCAGTGGCTTATTATCAGATATTGTTTCATCTAAAAACCATATTTTTAAAATAAAATTATTATTAATTATAATTATATATTAATTAAATTAAAAAAAATATTTCCGGTTTATTAATTTAAAATTTTAAACTAAATCAGTTTAAAATAGCGACTTTTAATTTTATGTAGGTATTCCGATGATGTTTTTTACGGATTGTTAAGTTGACCAATACCTAGATTTTCATGTTCACTTTCATTGGACTCCGACATGTTATCTGGTGGTACACTCAATGCATCCTGAATCTGCCAAATACTTTGGTCTACATTATGAACTTCCAGATTCTTCCTATATAGTTTTAATATTAAGGCAGACCTAGATTTTTCATTCATTTTCCTAAAAAAAATATTTTCTTAGTAATTAGTACGACAGAGAAAACAAAATGCTGTACATTTTTCAAGCAAGAATGACACATTTTATATCGTGACATGCAACACGTATAACAATTAGTAGAAAAACTGGCACATTTTAATACTGACAGAACGAAACCTCTAAATACTGCTAAATTATTTGGGCAAGACTGGCACATTTTATTACTAACAGACAGGAACCTCTAAATACTGCTATATTTTTAGGGCAAGACTGGCACAATAAAAATAACATAGCAAAATCCAACAATAATTGGTAGAAAGACTGTCCCAAATTTAGTTAATACTAAAATCACATTTATTATTTATAAAAAATCACTTACCTTATGAAGAAAATAGTCCCAAAGTCAAAATATGTCTGTATTCTACAGAATAGCACAATAACCTACACGCACTTTAAAAATTATGACCGTCTTCCAGAAAAGCGGCGAGCTCTTTCCTCGACAACGTCCGGTGCGTAACTGGTTAGAACAGTCTTGCAGGGAACTTACCTATTCGTTCGTAATTGTGTCAACCGACACTACCGCTCTACGTGACAAAAGGCGTGTATCTAAATTGTGACAATTTTTCTCGTAAATCTACGCGTTATTTAAAGTCTATAATGCAGAAAAACAGACATTTGAAAAAATTTGAATTGTGACGGTCTTCTTCCGAAGTAGCGATGTGGTTTTATAGGTATTTCGAGATGCGAAATTCATTAAACACACATTAATAATAACGAGGGATTAATATTTTTTAAGATATGACTACATTTTTATAAAAATTTGAAAATTCGCGAATTTATAGAGAGCTATAGATGTTTTTTTTGTTTTATATTACGTCAAATTAGTACATAAGCGAAGTTTTAGCAAAATCGTTTTCCCAAACAAAGTTCGAAGAATTGTATGGATTTTTTTAGGTAAAAATTTAAAGAAGTTGTTGGAACATGGTATGATGATATGTGATTTTGTAGGTATTTTAAGCTGAATTGATTAAACACATTAATATTGAGAAGGATATGACTAAATTTTTACATATATACATACAAATTTAAAAATTTGCGAATTTTCAGAGAGCCATAAAAGTTCAACCATACATACTAGGGCAAATTTAAAGTTTTTTCGTTTTTTATGACATCAAGTAAGTACATAAACGAAGCTCTAGCAAAATTGATTTCCCAAAGTTTTTTCTAGGTAAAAATATGACGGAGAAATTTTTGTTGGAACATGTTATGATAATATGTGGTTTTATAGGTATTTTGAGCTTAAAAATTCATTAAAGTCATTAATATTGATGTGCGATTTATATTTCTCAAGATATGACTAAACTTTTAAAACAAATACATCAAAATCTGAAAATTCGCGAATTTTCAGAGGGCCATAGAAGTTCAACCATACATCCTAGGACAAAATAAATGTTTTTTTCGTTTTTTTGTGATACCAAATTAGTCCATAAACGAAGTTTTAGCAAAATCGATTTCTCGCAAAAAGTTCGAAAATTGTGGATTTTTTGCATATGTATGGATTTTTTTAGGTAAAATATTGTGGAAGAAATTTTTTTCGGAACATGGTATGATAATATGTGGTCTTACATGTCCTTTGAGCTGAGAAATTCATTAAACACATTAATATTGACCAGGGATTAATATTTCTCAAGATATGACTAAATTTTTACAATAAATACATCAAAATTCTGCGCGAATTTTCAGAGAGCCATAGAAGTTCAACCATACATCCTAGGACAAAATAAATGTTTTTTTCGTTTGTTTGCGATATCAAATTAGAACATATACGAAGTTTTAGCAAAATCGATTTCCCAATAAAAGTTCGAAAATTGTGGATTTTTTAGGTAAAAATTTGACTAAAAAATTTTTGTTGGAACATGGTATGATAATATGTTTTTTATTTTAGGTATTTTGAGCTTAAAAATTGAATAAAAACTTTAATACTAACGAGGGATTAATATTTCTCAAGATATAACCTAATTTTTATAAACAATACATAAAAATTTAAATATTCGCCATAGAAGTTCAACCATATACCCTAGGACAAAATAAATGTTTTTCTCCTTTTTTTAGCTAAATCGATTTCCCAAAAAAAGTTCCAAAATTTTGCATGGATTTAATTAAAATTTGGACGGAGAATTTTGTTTTGGAACATGATATGATAATATATGGTTTTATAAATATTTTGAGATGAGAAATTCATTAAACATATTAATATTGACGAGGGATAATATTTCTGAAGATATGAGCTAATTGTTACAATAAATATATAAAAATTTGAAAATTCGCAAATTTTCAGAGAGCCATAGAAGTTCAACCATACATCATAGGACAAAATGTTTTTTTCGTTTTTTATGACATCAAATTAGTACTTAAAATTTTGAGAGAGCCATAGAACTTCAACCATACATCCTAGGACAAAATAATTTTTTTTTCGTTTTTTATGACATTAAATCAGTACATAAACGAAGTTTTAGCAAAATCGATTTCCCAAATGAAGTTCGAGAATGTTACATCTAATTTGTATGGATTGTTCGGTAAAACTTTGACTGAGACATTTTTTTTGGAACATGGTATGATGATATGTGGTTTTATAGGTATTTTGAGCTGAGAAATGCATTAAACACATTAATATAGACGAGGGATTAATATTTCTCAAGATATGACTACATTTTGATAAAAATACATAAAAATTTGAAAATTCGCGTATTTATAGAGAAGAGCTATAGAAGTTCAACCATAAATCCTAGGACAAAATAAATGTTTTTTTTGTCATTTTTTATGACATTAAATTAGTACATAAACGAAGTTTTAGTAAAATTGGTTTCCCAAAAAAGGTTCGAAAATTTTGCATGTAATTTGCATGGACTTTTTTAGGTAAAAATTTGACGGAAAAATTTTTGTTGCAACATGGATTTAATGTGACTTTATAGGTATTTTGAGCTGAGGAATGCATTAAACACATTAATATTGACAAGGGGTTAATATTTCTCAAGATATGACTAAATTTTTACAATAAATACTTACAAATTTGAAAATTCGCGAAATTTCAGAAAGCCATAGAAGTTAAACCATACATCCTAGGACAAAATAAAAGTTTTTTTCGTTTTTTTTATGACATCTAAAACCACATATCATTATACCATGCCCCAAAAAAATTTTTTCCTTAAAATTTTACCTAGAAAAATCCGTACAAAATACATGCCAAATTTTCGAACTTTTTTTGGGAAATCGATTTTGCTAAAACTTCGTTTATGTACTAATTGTATGTCATAAAAAAACGAAAAAAACGTTTATTTCGTCCTATGATGTATGGTTGAACCTCTATGGCTCTCTGAAAATTCGCGAATTTTCAAATTTGTATGGATTTATTGTAAAAATTAGGTTTTATCTTCAGGAATATTAATCCCTCGTCAATATTAATGTGTTTAATGAATTTCTCAGCTCAAAATTCCTATAAAACCACATATTATCATAATATGTTCTAACAAAAATTTCTCAAATTTTTACCTAGAAAAAACTTTGGGAAATCAATTTTGCTCAAGCTTCGTTTATGTACTAATTTGATGTCACAAAAAATGAAAAAAACTTTTATTTTGCCCTAGTATGTATGGTTGAACTTCTATGGCTCTCTGAAAATTCGCGAATTTTCAAATTTCTATGTATTTATTGTAAAAATTAGGTCATATCTTCAGAAATATTAATCCCTCGTCAATATTAATGCGTTTTAAATTTAAATTTTTACCTAAAAAATCCACAATTTTCGAACTTTTTTTTGGGAAATCGATTTTGCTAAAACTTCGTTTATGTACTAATTTGGTATCACAAAAAACGAAAAAAAAAACATTTATTTTGTCCTAGGATGTATGGTTGAACTTCTATGGCTGTGTGAAAATTCGCGAATTTTCAAATTTTGATGTATTTACTGTAAAGATTTGGTCATATCTTGAGAAATATTAATCCCTGGTCAATATTAATGTGTTTAATGAATTTTTCAGCTCAAATTACCTATAAAACCTTAGCTCTAAATCCTGTAAAACCACATATTATCATACCATGTCCCAAAAAAATGTCTCCGTCTAAATTTTGCTTAAAAACATCCATGCAAAATTTTCAAACTTTTTTCGAAAAATCAATTTTGCTAAAACTTCGTTTATGCATTAGAAAAAACTTTGGGAAACCGATTTTGCTCAAGCATTTATGTACTAATTTGATGTCACTAAAAATGAAAAAAACTTTTATTTTGCCCTAGTATGTATGGTTGAACTTCTATGGCTCTCTGAAAATTCGCGAATATTCAAATTTCTATGTATTTATTGTAAAAATTAGGTCGTATCTTCAGAAATATTAATCCCTCGTCAATATTAATGCGTTTAATGCATTTCTCAGCTCAAAATACCTATAAAATCACAAATCATCATTCTCCTTTAAATTTTTACCTAAAAAAATCCATGCAAAATTTTTGAACTTTACTTGGGCAATCGATTTTGCTAAAACTTCGTTTATGCACTAATTTGATGTCATGAAAACACGAAAAACTTTTATTTTGTCCTAGGATGTATGGTTTAACTTCTATGGCTCTCTGAAATTTCGCGAATTTTTAAATTTATATTTAACTTTATTAATAATATTAACTAACTGAAAATTCGCGAATATTTAAATTTTTATGTATTTTTTATACAAATTAGGTCATATCTTGAGAAATATTAATCCCTCGCCAATATTAACATTTTTAATGATATTCTCGGCTCAAATTACCCATAAAATCACATATTAGCATACCATGTTCCAACGAAAATTTCTCAGTCAAATTTTTACCTAAAAAATCCACAATTTTCGAACTTTTATTGGGAAATCGATTTTGCTAAAACTTCGTTTATGTTCTAATTTGATATCGCAAACAAACGAAAAAAATATTTATTTTGTCCTAGGATGTATGGTTGAACTTCTATGGCTCTCTGAAAATTCGCGAATTTTCGGATTTTGATGTATTTATTGTAAAAATTTAGTCATATCTTGAGAAATAATAATCCCTGGTCAATATTAATGTTTTTAATGGATTTCTCAGCTCAAAATACATGTAAAACCACATATTATCATTTCATGTTCCAAAAAAAATTTCTTCCACAATATTTTACCTAAACAAATCCATGCAAAATTTTCAAACTTTTTTCGAGAAATCGATTTTGCTAAAACTTCGTTTGTGTACTAATTTGGTATCACAAAAAACGAAAAAAAAAACATTTATTTTGTCCTAGGATGTATGGTTGAACTTCTATGGCTGTGTGAAAATTCGCGAATTTTCAAATTTTGATGTATTTACTGTAAAGATTTGGTCATATCTTGAGAAATATTAATCCCTGGTCAATATTAATGTGTTTAATGAATTTTTCAGCTCAAATTACCTATAAAACCTTAGCTCTAAATCCTGTAAAACCACATATTATCATACCATGTCCCAAAAAAATGTCTCGGTCTAAATTTTGCTTAAAAACATCCATGCAAAATTTTCAAACTTTTTTCGAAAAATCAATTTTGCTAAAACTTCGTTTATGCATCAGAAAAAACTTTGGGAAATCGATTTTGCTCAAGCATTTATGTACTAATTTGATGTCACAAAAAATGAAAAAAACTTTTATTTTGCCCTAGTATGTATGGTTGAACTTCTATGGCTCTCTGAAAATTCGCGAATATTCAAATTTCTATGTATTTATTGTAAAAATTAGGTCGTATCTTCAGAAATATTAATCCCTCGTCAATATTAATGCGTTTAATGCATTTCTCAGCTCAAAATACCTATAAAACCACATGTTATCATACCATGTTCCGTCAAAATTTTACCTAAAAATCCATACAAATTAGATGCAAAATTTTCGAACTTTTTTTGGAAAATCGATTTTGCTAAAACCTCGTTTATGTACTAATTTGATGTCATAAAAAAGGAAAAAAACATTTTTTTTGTCCTAGGGTATATGGTTGAACTTCTATGGCGCACTGAAAATTCGCGAATATTTAAATTTTTATGTATTTTTTATAAAAATTAGGTCATATCTTGAGAAATATTAATCCTCGTTAGAATAAAAGTGTTTAATCAATTTTTAAGCTCAAAATACCTAAAATAAAAAACATATTATCATACCATGTTCCAACAAAAATTTCTCAGTCAAATTTTTACCTAAAAAATATACAATTTTCGAACTTTTTTTGGGCAATCGATTTTGCTAAAACTTGGTTTATGCCCTAATTTTATGTCGTAAAAATCGAAAAAAAACTTTTATTTTGTCCTAGGATGTATGGTTGAACTTCTATGGCACTCTAAAAATTCGGGAATTTTCATTTTAGTCATGTCTTGAGAAATATTAATCCCTCGTTAATATTAACGTGTTTAATGAATTTCTCAGCTCAAAATACCTATAAAACCACATATTATCATACCATGTTGCAACAAAAATTTTTCCGTCAAATTTTTACCTAAAAATTTTACATGCTAAATTTTTGAACTTTTCTTGGGCAATCGATTTTGCTAAAACCTCGTTTATGCACTAATTTGATGTCAAATATAAATCGATGTTATTGCCAATCAAAAATAAATGACATAAATGGTGATGTTATGACATTATTTTCTGAAAAACTAAGTCGGGAGAAATTTCGACTGAAATGTCCAAGATCGTTTATAAAATTTCCAAAAAAATATAAAAAGTTAATCGAAAATTTATCAACCCGCAAAGATTATTTTTGTTTTAAGTTTCTCTAAACCTCGCGCCGTTCTGCTTAAAAAACCCTAACAATTCTGGAAACACCAAAAACTTGTTGCATACATATGACGTGGCATGTGACGACGACGCGAGTTTGCAGGACGATAATGAAGAGATTCAAGATCACAACACCGATGATGAGCAAGATATTGATTACCCAGATGAAGCTTTGGATCTTCCAAATGAAATATTGGACAATATGGAGCACGAAAAAGTTCCATGTTATACTGGAAAAGATGACAAGACCAAGTGGAGAAAGCATCCAGGAAATCGTCAGGTGAGGACAAGCGCTGTAAATATTATTAAGTTTCTCACTGGAGTTAAGGTTTAACATCTGCCGCAGAGATCTGGAATCTTTTTTTCCCCAATGATATGTTGCAAGGCATTGTTGATAATACAAATATCTACATAGCAATGCCAATCTTAATCCAAACAACCGATCAGCAAGGCCCACAGACATTTTTGAGTTGAAAGCGGTTATAGCGTTGCTTTATTCGATGTCAAAAAACAGTAGGGTGAATGCCTGTGGAACCTCAATGGAAATATTTCGTTTGACGATGTCTTTTGAAAGGTTTAGATTTTTATTGTTATATATCCGTTTTGACAATAAAAATACTAGATCTTAGAGACAAAAACATGATAAACTAGCACCAATCCGGGAAGCCTTTGATGCATTTAATTCAAATTTCACTAAATATTTTTGCATTTCCGAGTTTACAACAGTGGACGAAATGTTGGTGGCATTCCGTGGCAGTTTCGAATATATATGCCCAATAAACCAAACCGATATGGAATCAAACTATATAGTCTAGTGTGCGCAAAACTGTTTTACACTACGAATATGAAAATTTTTGTTGGGCAACAGCCGAATGGACCTTATAAAGTTCAAACTGATAATGTGTGTCTCCTGCCTCGTCTTTGTCGCCCCATTTCAGGAAGCAGTAGAAACATTACAATGGACAACTTCTTTACCAGTATGGCTATTGGGAAGACACTTTTGACAAATGGTAAACTCACTATCCTTGGCACCATTAGAAAAAATAGAAGGTAACTTCCAATAGAATTTGCTCAACCTTCCAAATGACCAGAGAAGACAAGCATGTTTGCATTCCAAAACCCAGCAACAATTACATCTTATATACCCAGAAAAATAAAAATGTTTTCTTATTATGAACAATGCAACATAATGAGGAAGCAACTGGAAAACCACAAATTATAATGGATTACAATAAATCAAAAGAAGGGGTTGATACAGTGGACAAGATGTGTGCGGCCTATGATTGTGCCAGAGCTACTCATCGCTGGCCAATGGTTGTACTTTATATGCAACTAAATATAGCTGGGATAAACTCATTCATTATTTTCAAGAGCAATTCAAAATATTTAGACAATACACCTCGAAGAATATTCCTGGAGAATCTTGGCATGCAGTACTAGATGTACACTTACGACGAAGAGCTGCTAATAATCGGATAGCACGTTCCATCAAACTCCGCCTTTTACGTTTACCTCAACAAGAAGAATTACCCGATCCACAAACTCAAACCAACAGAAGACGCTGCTTTTATTCTGATAGACAAAAAATAGACCTACGAGGTTTAGCTGTGTATCCTGTAAGAAAAACCTATTTGTTTCGAACATGCCAAGAACATCAAGAACATGTGTAATGACTGTTTGACTGGTAACGGCACTTTCACCAGTCAGACAGTCATTGATTGATTGATTTTAGTTAAAAATCCTTTTTTAAAATTTAGGTTAGTTTTGGTTATTTCTATTTTTGTTTTTCAAAATGCTATCATTCATTTATTTTGGGTTACGTATTTATTGTAATTTACAAACTGTAATTACAGTTTTAAGCTTTGTTTCAGATTAAAGATTTTTTGGAATTTTTCGTTCTGCTTGCAAAGAACGAATCACAAATAATCATTGGAGCATTGCCTTAAAAGTACTTCTTTTGCATTTGACGGACAAAAGCATAAAGAAAAAGATGGTGCTCCAATGTAATTCCCGCTATCACCAGTAGTTGCAAATTTATATAGGATATACTTCGAGGAAAAAGCTCTTGAGAAAGCAAACTTGAAGCCCAAATTATAAATTAAAAAACTGCATAACGAATATTTTGAATACACTGTGTATAGAAAATCAACAGATATTTAACTGCGAGATCACATCATCACCCAGCACAAATTCAAGCAGTAGCCAACGTTCTAATCAATCAATCCGTGCGATAAACTGAAACACAGACGAGAAAAAACGAACTTAATATAATATCTGGTGCTTTAAAGTCTATACAAATCGCACTATATAGAAAGCATAAGGGCACAGCTCAGAATCGGAAGAATTCTTAGAAAACACAACATACAAACACTGTATCAAATCTAACCTACTAAAATAGAAGCCCTTCAACGTTATCACATTCCCAAAACTTAAAGAAATCAAGGCCGTTTTGGGATTAGTAGCATAATATCGGAGATTTATTAAAAACTTTTAAAAAATAACTTTTCATATAACTGTAGCAGGGTTATCGAGCGGTTGATTATTATATTTAAAATTATTTATTTATTTTATTTATTTATTTGAGACGTAGCGGGCAACCCTGTCACAATACTGAAATTAACTAATATATGATAAGTAAAATCAAAGGTACTCTATAGGCTTCTTCGTGAATTATAATTTAAACCATTTGCAATTATAATTGTTAGTACAATTTATTTATAAATTTTATCTCACCAATTCTGCGGCCATATAAACTCGAACAACAGCAAACTGCAACAACAATGATATCTTCTTCTTGAATATATTTTTACTTTAACTATCAGGTGGTTTATTTAAATAAAAGATTCGGTTTTTAAAAAACCACTTAAAAATCTATTAACAAAAATAAAGAAAGTGAAATGCTGTACAAAAATAATACTTAAACCTAATAACAAAAAAAGTATTTATATCTAGAAAATGAGGGAACTATCTTAAAATCCCCAACCTTAGTACAAAAGAAAAGAATCTTTAAATAACTCGTAAATTTAACTCTTGTAAACAAGTTACTCCCCAAATAAATCATAGAATGAAAATAAAATATCTTTGAAAAGTCCCTTAACTTTAATAACCCACTGTATACGTAAAGCCCCATAAACCACCACAAAAGAAGAATTAAAAATCAACTATAAGAATCAAAACTCTGACACAGACTAACTTTTCAACTTCCCGTAAAACACAAAGTTAGCTCAGCTATTACTAGATCCACCCCTTAGACCAATCCCCTCTTTGATTTTATTAGTTAGGACAAAACGAATAAAGCTGTGAATGGTTAAGCTTAAGTCCCTACTCCAAACTATAGGTTCGGAGAAAAGAAACACGAGGTGTCACCCATGATAATTAAAAGTGAATAAATAGATTAAAAAAATAGATATTCCCTTTAATTCTGCGTCTTAAGATTATGTATATAATTTAATATATAAGCCTATACTAACTTATCCACATTATGGGTCCGAAAAGTCATGGCGAAAAAAAGGCACGAAAAACCCTTTCAGTTTATCTTTTCTGTAGGGAAAATTATGCCCCAAAAACATGGCTTTTTGGTAATGCTTCTGATACAAAGTACTCTATTGTATTTTCAACATAGCAAATTGACCATTTATTATCATTGCATCGAACCAAATAAAATGTTTCAATTAATATTTGTAACAAGAAACGAGGAACATATGGGACCATAAACCCTCGTAAAGGAAGGCATAAATTGTAACCTTTTAAGAACGTTCATCCATAAATCTGTCTATACTCTAGATTGTAGTATTTGAGTTATATGATACATATCTAGGGTTTTAAATTCTCGAAACTAATATTAGATAAATTTACTTATAATTCTTGTGAAATAATCAAGCCTGATTAAGTGTGAACGTGAGAACCAACAGTTTTAGTAACATATTGCTTGAATTATATTTAGAATATATAAAAATGTATACTCTATACTTAGATTATAGTCTATTCTGTTACAATTTCCTCTCCCCTTAGATTGAAACATTTAGTTTTACTCGAGGCAATAACAATAGAATATTCACTAGGTAAAAATGACAATAGAATGGTAAAACCCGACAATTATTGGTGAAAACGATAACAACATTTATACTGAAATGTCCTTTTTTTTAACACTTGAACTTACTTCTTCACGTTCTTCTGGACATCTCTTCATCTGCGAACTCTGTGACCTGGTATCTCGCGTGCCGCGGACTATCAAGTGGTATCACCGGACTTCTTCAATCTGCGCTCTTCTCCATGGACTTCCGTTACATCAGATTATTGCCAAATCTGACCCTGAACTGTGACGTGGGTGAACCATAGCACGCTTCTAAGTGGAACAATGTCTGGAACCATTTCTGCCCATAATTGCTAATAGCACATAGCAATATGCAGACTACAAGGATTGAATTTTCGCTCTTCCCTCTGAACGAACCATATTTTCAGAAATATCTATCCTTGACAATCGTACTTTCTTTTGATATGAAAATCCTTCGAACTGCATCTGTTAGTTAGCATTACTAACAATCTTGGTTTAAAAAGAAATGCCTGCCCATATATTTTTAATGTTTAAATAATGACTGAAATTATACTGACATGACAGTTGGAAACAGAAAATGTGACGTGACATGAAAAATCGTGTATAAACATAGGCAAGTTTATACTTCTGACGTACTTAGGATTGGTGCATAAATGTTATGCAATATCATGGAATACTATTGTATTAAAAAAAAACTCTTTGGAAAGAAAACAAAACTATTGGGCGGCGTTGAACGGAATGAAAATACACTGGTGGAACTCGAGACTAGTCTCGAACAGTTTTCTACAAGGCCTGAATCTTGCTTGGGCCTTTGGCTTGGACCCTGGCATAGCACGAATCTACTGATAGCCTCGATAGCCTCTAAACTCATCGCCTCTTCATTCACTAATTGGCTGGCACATCTGTCCCCAATGGCACAGGAAAACGAATAGCTAGTGACTAAAACCTCAACATGCATGGCAATCGCAATAAAGTAATCTAAAACATCAAAACATTACTAATGTTCAAAACAAAATAAACAAAAGTACATATTTAACCCCTAAAAGAAAATAAGATAAAATATTTCCAAACATAGCATAAAATAAAATATTTCCAAACATAGCATAAAATAAAATATTTCCAAACATAGCGCTTAATTTGACTTTGATCTATGTATATCTATCTAACTTTATCAACTTTTTTTTCCCGCAAGCATATTATCTTTTCTAAACATCGTGAACTTTTTTTCAAATTAATTTCATTACAAAGTTTTTCTTAATATTTCAACAAATTTCTTTCTTAATTTTCTTATTGAACACGTATCTCCGTTTTTACCAACTCCGTATTAATTTTAAAATTTTTTTCTGGTTCATAAATCCTTCAACCTAATCACCAAATCCGTTCGTTTAGTTCTAACATTCTAACTGATGTCAATACCGAACTCAAAATAAATCTATAAATATCTATACCCCTAAAACTTATAAAAACAATTAGGTCATTCACAATTACATCCCTAAAATATTTCTTTCTAAAACCCTTTTTTATTCCTACGCTCTTTCCGTTAAAACTATTTATGTCCCTGTCATATAATAATTAACATCTGTAACAAAGTAACAAGTGTTTTCGGAAAAATATCATCTTCCAAAACGACAGGTACTAAAACCTTGCTTTCCCTAAATAAAACCCAAGCTTATTTATTGGTTTCATATCTACTGGGGTGGTACCTATAACAAAAACTTATTGTCTGTTTATAGTAATCCTAAAAATTTTAGTTATATTTAAAAAAAAACTAAAATTTTGATATTTGTATACAGGGTATTCTTTTATCTTGATCCTCTGTTTGTCAATAACATATTGAACACTTTCATAATTATGCAATAATTATCCTTTAAAATTATTTTAAAATTAAATCTGTGTACTCCCAACAACAAAGTATAGCTTCAGATAAGAGATCGTTAATGTAGGTATAACCAGTTTCTGTCAGAATCCCTAAAAACAGTTAATACAAATGAGATATTTTTATGGATTTAAATAGGAATCAACCCCACAAAATACGAATGTCATTAACTTCCACTTACTGTTTTACCCTTACTTTAATCATCAAATAAAAACTTTCGTACACATGTCGTAATACAGATTTGTTCAACAACAAAAAACTACCAAAAAAAAAATATAATCACATTAATTTTCTTATTCCATTAGCCAGAATATTACCGTACCACCTGATTAAACACTGAAGTAAGCTTTATGATAGTATGCCATTAATTATTATCTTTATTAGTACCTCCAATTTTAATAACGATATTTAAATCATCTAGGCCAGACTTGATTACGTTAAACGTAACGTAAACAGAGAATAAAAAAAAAAATAAGAACCAAGAACTAATAAATGTTATTTTTTAAAATAATGATTCTTATTTACAAACGACTGTTTTTTTTTTAATCCATAGTACTTAAAAAAAAACGAACAAAATACCCAAACCTTCTATGCAAATTGTGAGTAGAAAAAATTATGGTCAGAAAATTTTAAGACTGCGTTCAAAAGGCTATTTATATAAATAGATTTAATGATATCTAAATTATTCAAATTAAAATTTATTATTTATTGGGTATATTAAAAAAACAAACATTTTAAAATCTGTTATAATACATTAATTTGGAAAATTTTTAACTCATAAAATTTCTTTTAATTTAAGCTGTAATAAGAATCGTACTTCCAAGTTAATAGTTTTTTTAACCTTAATAAAGAATAAGTTTTACTAGTGATATTTTTACAAGGTATGAAACTTGATTATTTTAAAAAAGTATAAAAAACAAATTTTCAAGCCGTATATGGCCCGATCATATCTGATTACAACTTTCAATATGACCTAATAATAAAAAAATACGCTCGCCTAATTACCAAAATAAAATTGCGTCTATACCCATTTTTTCATCTTTTTGATGTCAATCTATTCCCGTTTCATTACATCTTCCTGTAAAGTTTAAACCTAACTCCCTCATCTATACGGAGATCTTTTGTACACTAACATAGAAAAATTACATAACGGAGATACCGGGGGGAACTAATAGCTTGCACCTTTCTTGCGTTCAATTTTACAATTCTTTTACTCTATCTAGAGCGACGCGTTATTTCTCTAGTTTAACCGTACCATTTATTTAGTACCTATGTACCTTTCCAGTACATTCTTTCAGGAGACCTATTTTTTTATATTGTCGTGTCGTGACCTATGACCCCTATAGAATTAAGTGACCTGACATTTTCCTTTCATAAGTGATAATTTTTAAATTTCAACTTCAGAATAGAGAGCAGACTGTGGTTGAAAAACTCTTTGTATTTCTTTCTTTGTTGTAACATACCCAGAGAAAAAAAAAATCGTGTAACATAAGTAAAACACACAGTATACGAACTAAACTACCTACACTCTGTTCTTAAAAGCAAAATTATAATGTTAGTGATTCCGTGGCTTAACGACTATAATATGTCCACACTGACTAGTATATGTAGAAATACCAAGGTCGCAGCCCAAAGACAACAAAAAAAATAAAATCAAACAGTTTAACGTTCGGATACTGGCCATTATCCTACAGTTCAACTGATGCTCAGTTTACGATTGATTAAATCAAATATAGCTCGTATACTTTTCCAACGCATCTCATTCAGCTACAAACATTAACGCTAACACGCGTCATTCTTATTCTTTATACACCCTTTTTATCATAATTACACATATATTGTCAACTAACAGAAAAAAAAATCAAATTACACTTCAACTATCACCTTAATCGGAAAAGTCTCTCTACAGGCACACAATTCTACAGCATTAGGAAGCTTCCACGATTCTTCCACACGGTAATCCCTATACCTAGTGAAAATCTCTTACTATGACAATAATCGTCATTTATAATAATATTATTTATTTTCCAAATAAAATTCATTTATACAATATATCAATATATATATACCGGACCGGAAAATCACTTTTTTTAAAACTTTATCCCCTCACTCTCCTTGGTGAGAAATGGCTAATTTCATGTTTATCCCCTGACTTCCACTTTATCATTATTTTACTGTTCTTCTAAAAAAAAATGTTAGTCACGTTGAATCATAGACGTCGATTTTTATTTAACCATGGTATTATACGTCTTTCAACACTAAATTTGCCGGCAATCTCTTTTATATATAGTTGCTATTTATATCATAGTCAGAATAGCCCATAATATGCCTTTATTCCCTGCATTCCCCCTAAAACAGCGGCATAACATACATCTTTAAATCTCCTGTATTTCTTTAATCACATTCCGTGTTAAAACCCTTTATCCCCTGAATACGTTTTTCATTCAGAAATATGAACTCTTTAATATAGCAACTCTTTTATCTCAAACATTCTCGTTCTAATATAGTAACTCTTTTATCTCAAACATTCACGTTCATACTGTTAAAACACGTTTTTATCCCCTAAACAATTTATTTGCCCAGTTTGTGAACTCTTTCGTCATGGTCACGAACAATTAACGCAAGAAAACAATATCTATATCTTTATACCTTCATAAATTATCGAGAAGTCGCAAGTCAAATAAGCATTATAAAACAACGTATTTTATAAAATATAAAAATAACCTGTACGTTATTATCTGCCGAACCCTATATAAAAAAAAATAAATAGTATCCAATTACCCAAATTTACCATACGTTTTCTAAAATAACCAATAGCTCATGGCTTTAATTTCTAATAAACGTCACCGCATAGTCCTCGTAAACCAAATTATTTCCAGATGTCGGCTGTTTATCTAAAAAGAGAAAAATATCTGCCCAGTATCTAGTTCTTCACCAAAATTGCCTAAACTAAATTACATTAGGTACTGAAATATATACAAGTGTTTATCCTTTTCTTTAGACCAAACTCTTTGTCCTTAAACAATATATAACTCAAATAACCAGGCACCCGAAAGAATCCTCTTTTCTACTTCTGTCTAAATATCGGTTCTCAAACAAAACTACAAAGCTCACAAACACTTGTATATTATTGTGCAATTATATAGACCCGTTGCGAAGATGTTACTATCTCGTTAATTACTTAATTAACCAACATTATTAAATGTCTAACCTACACATATTAAAAAAAATAAAATATGACTTCACCTTCACACCTAAACGGGGATAAAATATATTCTGCTGAAATAAAAAAAAAATCATCATCTTAGTTCGGCTCTCCTCCTTCAACACCTAGAAAACCTGAAAGACAAAAATATGTTTTTCCAAACAACTCAAGTCAAAATACAACAAATACGTTGACACGTAGAAAAATTCGGCTACATTCCAACTTCAGCAGAAATCCTATTTTACATAAAAAAAATATATTAATACACCCACAAAATAAACTAAGTTCCAAAAAAAAAAATATGTATTATGTAGAAAGCCTACCGTTTAAGAGATTACTAAACTTAAATTTTATTTCCCTTTTAATACACTTTACTTTACGAAGTAATTTAAACTCACAAAAAAAAAATATATACCTACAAAATTCAATACTCATTTGTACGTGCATCTTAACTCAAAAATATCTGTTTTTTCTCATAAAAACCGCACAAAAAAAATTAGCAACAAATTAAAACATCTCTTAAACAATACGCCACAAATTCGCAACAGTTCATATAAAATACGATCATGTTTTATAGCACTGCAAACATGAAAGGAGTCTGTGCATGTCAATCAAGTTAATCAACTAACTACGTTCTAATAAAGTTATTATTGTTGTGTTTACCATACATATTTAAATCTTCAAACTAAAATCCTTGGCAACATTTATTAATTCTCAAAAATATAAATTATAACAACAAAATTTCTTTATGATCCGAAATTCCAAAAAATTACAAATCATCAAAAAAAATAAAATAACCACAACAATAAATAAACTTGTTAGTTACTACCGTTACAGCTGCTGCTTTTTGGAAACTTCCTGATATTGCCCTCGATCGCAGGCTTCCAATGGTACCTCTGACTTTAATGCTGAAATTCCCTATCTATCTAACCCTGTAACTTTTTTTTTTTCTAACTTTCAAATCAAGACATTCAATATTATTCATGAGCCTACTGCTCTTTCAAAACAAAAATTAATTTAAACTACCTCAAGATAATAAGACGCATGAGTTCTTTTATAAAACTGATCAACTTGCAATATAAAAAACTGCTCAACGATAAGAACATAACAAAGAAAAACAAAATTTGCAAGTCTTTCATTTTATTCGCTTAGCTGCCGCCATTTAATTGTAGCAGGGTTATCGAGCGGTTGATTATTATATTTAAAATTATTTATTTATTTTATTTATTTATTTGAGACGTAGCGGGCAACCCTGTCACAATACTGAAATTAACTAATATATGATAAGTAAAATCAAAGGTACTCTATAGGCTTCTTCGTGAATTATAATTTAAACCATTTGCAATTATAATTGTTAGTACAATTTATTTATAAATTTTATCTCACCAATTCTGCGGCCATATAAACTCGAACAACAGCAAACTGCAACAACAATGATATCTTCTTCTTGAATATATTTTTACTTTAACTATCAGGTGGTTTATTTAAATAAAAGATTCGGTTTTTAAAAAACAACTTAAAAATCTATTAACAAAAATAAAGAAAGTGAAATGCTGTACAAAAATAATACTTAAACCTAATAACAAAAAAAGTATTTATATCTAGAAAATGAGGGAATTATCTTAAAATCCCCAACCTTAGTACAAAAGAAAAGAATCTTTAAATAACTCGTAAATTTAACTCTTGTAAACAAGTTACTCCCCAAATAAATCATAGAATGAAAATAAAATATCTTTGAAAAGTCCCTTAACTTTAATAACCCACTGTATACGTAAAGCCCCATAAACCACCACAAAAGAAGAATTAAAAATCAACTATAAGAATCAAAACTCTGACACAGACTAACTTTTCAACTTCCCGTAAAACACAAAGTTAGCTCAGCTATTACTAGATCCACCCCTTAGACCAATCCCCTCTTTGATTTTATTAGTTAGGACAAAACGAATAAAGCTGTGAATGGTTAAGCTTAAGTCCCTACTCCAAACTTTAGGTTCGGAGAAAAGAAACACGAGGTGTCACCCATGATAATTAAAAGTGAATAAATAGATTAAAAAAATAGATATTCCCTTTAATTCTGCGTCTTAAGATTATGTATATAATTTAATATATAAGCCTATACTAACTTATCCACATTATGGGTCCGAAAAGTCATGGCGAAAAAAAGGCACGAAAAACCCTTTCAGTTTATCTTTTCTGTAGGGAAAATTATGCCCCAAAAACATGGCTTTTTGGTAATGCTTCTGATACAAAGTACTCTATTGTATTTTCAACATAGCAAATTGACCATTTATTATCATTGCATCGAACCAAATAAAATGTTTCAATTAATATTTGTAACAAGAAACGAGGAACATATGGGACCATAAACCCTCGTAAAGGAAGGCATAAATTGTAACCTTTTAAGAACGTTCATCCATAAATCTGTCTATACTCTAGATTGTAGTATTTGAGTTATATGATACATATCTAGGGTTTTAAATTCTCGAAACTAATATTAGATAAATTTACTTATAATTCTTGTGAAATAATCAAGCCTGATTAAGTGTGAACGTGAGAACCAACAGTTTTAGTAACATATTGCTTGAATTATATTTAGAATATATAAAAATGTATACTCTATACTTAGATTATAGTCTATTCTGTTACATAACTAAATGCCTATGAAAAGGAAGGGAAATAAACATTGGTAATCAAGAATAAAAAAATGCATTTTTAAAATGCAAATAGTTTATTTCGGATACCCCGATTTCACTAAATCTTTCAAGCTTACAACATATGCTTCTAATATAGCTATATAACATCCTATTACATATTACTTTCGAACTCTTACTTCCGCAGAAAAAAACTACTCTGCTATAAAAAAAGAACTTTTAGCCATATTCGGCTAATCACTTCCGACCCTATTTATATGGCCAAAAATTCATTATACAAACCGACCAAAACCCATTAGTATGGTTTCTCAAAATCAAAGATCCCAACTCCCGCCTAACTGGAGGGAAATTAAAAATGAGTTTACTTACGAAACAAAGTACAAAAGAAGAAGGGAACATTTTGTAGCCAACGCCCTCTCACGCATTAACCTTAATGTACACGAAACAAACGACGCACAAACGAATGCCCCTAACGCAGACGACAATGTAGCCAATCTCACCGATTTTGACCTAGTCGATTTTGTATTAAATCAAGATTATGAAAACCCTTCAGAAGAACTACCTGAGAATTATCCTAATCCTCCCGCAAACACAAATGCAAATGATGCATATTCCAACACTACTGTTCATTCAAATAATGATACTCTTGGAAAATACCTTCCTATATCAGAATTACCCGTAAATTATGCATCTAAACAAAGACTACGGCGAAGAATACAAACACATTCAAAACCCTTTAAAAAGAATCACCATTTCGTTAAAATGTCTAAGCCTGATCAACAAGAACATATTTTAAAAGTTATAAGGGATATAATAGAACCCAATGTTTCATTTACCATTTACATACCTAATCAAGAATAAGAAGTGGAATTTCAACGAATAGTTTGAGAAAATTTAGAGCCAAGCGTAAAACTTATATTTTCAAACTCCTACCTAATTGACTTAATAAACGCTATGTAACAAAAGGAAATAATTGCTAATTACCATCAAAATAAGCACAACGGGATCACAGAAACGTATACTCATATAAAAAACAAAAACATTACTGGCCAAAATTAAGAGACTCCATTACTAGTTACATAAATTCCTGCGAAATATGCTTGCAAAATAAGTATGAAAAGCACCCGTACAAAGTTCCCTTACTTTCAGAAAAACCATTAAAAACATTTTATTTAGATATTTGTCAATTTTCTAACTGCCAATTTCCCACCATTAAAGACTCATTCTCTAAATATGACCAAGCCTATTATATACTAGATATAGTATAGTATAGCAGATAAATATGCCCAAGCCAATATCTACTAGATAAAAACGCAATTCGATATTAAATAAACTAAGACAATATTTTTCACCTATGGTCCTTACTTAAACGAGCTGAATTTAAATAATTTCCTATTTTCGAACAGTATAATGAAAAACCTAAAATGGAATTCACAGCATTTCACGAAAAAGTCTATAAAACTGCCTACCAAAGACAATCCGAAAATACCCTAAAACAAAATAAGAATACTGAGCAACCTCCAGAAATTTAATTAGACCAAACGGTGTACCGAAAAAATACTCTACAAAATGAACCCCAAGTATATACCCACAAAAGTTACTAAAATTGGTCAAAGCAAAGTGACAGGTATATCTAAGAAAAAACCAGTAACAGCACAAATTAGAATGATCAAGAGACTTAAAAAAAATTCTCTTTCTTTTCAGCCTACCGATCCCGACCATATCGAGCATATTGAACCCATGCCAAGCACTTCAGGCACACAAACTCCCAAAGAATGGATGGAAGATATCTCGTCATCTTTAGTAATAAGTCATTAATCCTACTACATATATACCATTTAACATAACTAAACTTAATTATACGTTAGATAATTTATACAGTAATGTTGTAAAAATAGGTGAATTAGTAAATAATCAGAATATTAATTTTACGAAAATACAATTTGAGCATGTGACCAAAGCTTTAAAGAACACATATGACACTATGAAAAGTTGAATTTTTATGATATCCAAAGTTTACATAAAAATCGCAGAAAGCGAGGTTTAACAATTATATATACACATTTCGGAGGTTTCGGAAATTTCTTGTTTTCTTTTTCAAGGCTACAATATAAAACAGAACTTATATTATGGATGTTAGTGTAGGCATTTTTCACAAATATAAGAGGCAATATAAAAAAAATTATGATTTCATCTTAAAGTGGACGCAAATGCGCATGCTTTTGCATATTGCAAGAAGAATTATGGCATGTAAAACTTATGTCATGCATTCTGCATGAAGTTTAAACTCAATTATTCTGTAGAATTAAAATCAATATTTTTTCTCAATTATTAATCAGCTTAAAACAGGATTTGATGGTGGATTGTATGTATTTTAAATAAGTTTTTGGTCCCCAGTTTTAAAACTTCCTACATACCTACAAAAAAAAGGTATACAAGGTCTGCTGCAACGCCAGGGTAGAGACCGTCGCATCGGTTAGAAGAACTGAACCATAAAATAAAATTTATAAACCATGTTGATGTTCAAGATTGGTGACTTCAGCAAGTACAATGTTAACATCTTTTTTTGTAAAATCTCTTTGCGAAATACGTATTTACTTTCTAAACGCAACCGAACAGAAAATGTTTGTTAATGAAGCCAAAAAATTATCGGGGGGGGGGGCGAGTCGGTAAAAGGGGTATTTTCAGCTCATGCGAAAGAGAGTGTTTGTATCTTAAGAGATATGAAAATCTACACCGAATAAAGCATTCTTAAAGGTACGTACCGGGTTTCAAACTCGATTCTTACCATTAAATTAAAATATGCCGTTTAAAAGCTTCTAAGATCCCTGTAGTAGTAGGGGACATCCGAAAAAAGCCGAACATTGAAGATTTATATTTTATTTCTCTGGCGCTGGTTCATATCCAAAATTAAAAACACATTCTTATTGTCACTTTTTTCCAGCTATACAACGGTATTTTCAGATTTGCCATCCGACGTTTGATCTTTCATCCATCATCATTACTCTATTTTTTTTGTCAATATTAGATTATCACGTTTTATATAGCATCTTCAATTGACATTTACACTTGCCTTGTCATTAAGAACCTAAATACTTAATGGTAAGAGACTATTTAAAAAAGTAATAAAACAATAAGAGAAAACAAAATTGATGATGGTGACTAAAAGGTGAAACGGCGGGTGGCAAATTTGAGAGCATTGTTGTGTTGTAAAAACCACTGTTGCTTGGGAAGTCTAGCTGGCAAGAACCTGAGAATATCCTTTAGGAATTAATAATGAAACTACTGAAATCCTGAATAAGAACGAATATAAAACATTTTTATGAACAAGACTTCAAGACCAAGACCAAGATTTCAAGACCAAGACCAAGATTGAGCTAAGTCTTGTCTTGGTCTTGATTCACAAGACCAAGACCAAGACCGTCTTTATTCTTCAAGACCAAGACCAAGATTAGGCAAGTCTTGTCTTGGTCTAGAAATGAGGAAACTTCTACAGCTTCTTCAGGTTTAGGGGCAACCGAAGGTTGACATTTTCCAAGACATTTTGAAAAGTCGATGTTGTCAGCTACAAAAGAGAAAAGTCCACATATTCTAAAATCATTTATCAGTGTGTCTGGATTTATAGCTGTAGTCACATCATTTTCTAGAATACAGGCAAAGTTTATTTTAGTTACTACTTCATTAACATGCTCATTGCACCACTCCCTAACTGCTTTTTTCCATCAAGTTTTATTGGGCCAAAAACTGAAACATCTGCGGGTTGTAGAATTCGTGTTGCATTTTCAGTTCTATTCTAAGTTCAGAACAAAGTTTGCTAACCTCGTAGGTAAGATGTGTTTTATGGCCGTCTAAAAAAAATATAACTGGCAATTCGATGTTTTCTTTGATCAAGTACGGGTGAACTATATTGGCAACAAATTTAAAAAATACTTCTGACGTTATCCAACCATTCTCACTCTTTGCTATTCCCAACTCCGCTGGAACACTTTTTTTCGTTGATATCCATAAATTATCACAGGAGGACAAGTTTTTCCATTGGCTGAAAGCGTAGACATGACGGTTATAATTTCCTCTGAGCCACCGTGTTCTACAGCATAAACATTAATTTCACCTTTACCTGTGTGTGCCTGTCGTCCATTAACTGTCCTTGTCCAATAATTGTGCGGGTTACCCTACATTTTTTTGTAAATAATATTCGTGTGGGTGTACGCTGGGACGCCAGTGTATATAATAATTATCATCTAGTTAACGGTGAATTAGCCTCTTGTCACTAAAAACAACACTGCCAAATTTCGACAAAATCGACAAGAGGTATTATGAGTTATTAATAAAAACCTGTTAAAAACTTTGACACCCAGTGTCTTAAAGAAAAAAGTCTTTGAGAAAAATATTTACAAGAACCATTACTGCAAAATTCAATTTGATGCGACTGGCGGTATTATCAAAAAGATCCAATACTCGGACGGCGCAACATCTAATTTGATATGTTTATAACATAGTAGTTAAGAATCCGACTATACAGAACCAGTATTGTGTAGGATCTATGTTAATAAATATGAATAATAACATTTTTATCAGCACTTGGCTAAATTTTTGGATTAAAGATGCGCAGTGCTTTTCGTCTGAATTTGTTACCGACATGTCACTTGCTGTGAATTATATATTATTTAAAATTTGTATATCTAATACCGAATGAGGAACCCAAAATCCTTGTAAGTCCTAGCAAATACTACTGCAATGAATTGTGGTACGATCATTGTGAAGTAATCAATTCGAAATGGATTTGCCTTGGCGCAATTGCTAACAGTTGTCCCTTGACTAAAAATTTTCAGTACGCCACTGTTAAAAATGACTACCAAGTGCATACATTGACCAATAAAATCTGCTGAGAGATTAAGACGTGGTAATTCATCTGACATAACTGAATATAAAGTTTCTGGGTCTCGGAAGATTCCAATGTTTAAAGACTTCCTTAAATCAGCCAACAATAAGAAATCCCTATTAGTTTTTATCGTAAGTTATGCTTTAGAGTATGCTTCTAATTTGCTAAATATAGACGAATCATTAGTAATAGCTGGAGGGTCTGAAAATTCTGAAAATGTATTTATTATAAGACGAAATAAAGAACCTGAACTTTGAGAAAAATACAAAAGTAACCAGGAAGAGGCAGATACTCGGATCATTCTGCACGTCTTGGCAGAGCAAGAGTAACACTATCCTTATAAAATCTGTGCACACCGATATACTTATTTTACTTATGCATCATTATGCTGTGACAAAGCAAATAAGTAGTTGCAAATTATTTATGGAAATGGGCCATTTAAAAAATAAACGATTCTTACCAATTCACGACCTTGTTAAAAATTTGGGAGAACCTATTACGAAAAATATTTTGGCGATTCATTGTCTTACGGGATGCGACACAACTAGTGCATTTTTCAAAATTGGCAAGAAAACAGCCATTGATGTACTAGTTAAAAATATTGAACATTTAAAGAATTTGTAAGCTTTTAAATGATACTGAAGCTGTTACTCTAAGCACCAAATTTATTTTACTTTTATATAGAAACAAAAATCCAGATGTTTTAACACTAAACGCATTACGAATACATTTAACTACCACTACAAATAAACCTGCAATGGAACTACCACCAACTGACAGTGCATTTAAACAGCATTTAAAAAGGTACTGTTTTTAATAATAAGAAGAAATAAATACACTAATGGCGCTTTTTTTTATTTTAGATGCATATATCAATTAAAAATTTGGTATGCAAGTCACATAGCATATATGAATTTTGAAGACCCAAATAAATATGGATGGACGAATGAAAACAGCATTTGGACCCCAATATTTTCGACACAAGATCCCGTGCCAAACGAAATAAGAAATATTTTAATTTTGCGATGTTCTGATGCAAAATGTAGCAGCAAAAAGTGTAAGTGTGTATCACAGGGCTTAAAGTGCTCCGACGAATGTAACTGTAAATTTTGTAACAACAAAAAAATAATAGCCACAGAAGAATACTCGGATGATAATTTCTAAATTATGTTCAAATAGAAAAATATACATAAAAGCATAAAAAAATCCAATTATATGTATTTTTTATATATTTATAATGACGATCAATCTTAAGAATCTCAGAATAATCGTAAATGTACGCAGAGTGCACGGCAATGCGCGGTAGTTTCTTTCAAGGCGTTATTTTAAAAAATTGTATTTTAAAAACTCTGACAGATAGAAGGCTGCGGTTTGTCTTAAAAACTTTAATATGCCTTTTGCTACATTTTATTCCCAGCATATGTTATAAAGTTTTTCCAAATAAAAAAGTTTCCCGCTTAATGAAAATTTCAATACAAAAAATATAAATTTTGCATTTAAAATATTTTTAAGTATCAAAAATACAAACAATTTAAAAATTTATTATTCCATTTATTAGCGCTTATATATACCCTTTAAGCAAAAAAAAAATTTTTTTCGGATGCGTTAAATAGTTTAGGAGATATTGGAAATTTAATGATTTAGAGTAATTTTTTGAAATTAGAAAAGTCAGTACTACTAAAAAAAGTCGTAAGTCGCCACTTCGTGTGTACAATAACCTAACTAATAATATGAGCAAGTTTTCATTGGTCCGAGTCGAAAATTTTTTTTTTAACATTTTTACCCGTTTTTTCCTCCACTATTAAAGATTTATTTTTATTATACAAAAACTTGCTAAGATGACTTGTACCTGTAAAATTGGAGAAATTGGTTGACTCTGAACTGGTGGAATTCAATTTCCAGAATTGTTTAATGCATACAGCATCATTGTACTTCGGTTTTGATTTCCAAAACATCGTTAGATGTCAGAGAAAGACGCAAAAACTTTTTATGTTGTCTGACAGAGCAGATCCAAAAAGGCTACCAGAGAATTTATCAACGTTAAAAATAGTTGCTGATTTGCACCCAAAGGTCTCTACATATTAAGTCAAACCCGACATAGAACCAATTTTAAATCATATTCAAAGAACTCATATCTATGGCAACAAAAATTACATCGAGTCTGAGTAGTACCAATTAAACAATAAAACATGGTCGAATACTTCTTCATCAGCTAATTTTTACTTTGAAGGATATAATGATGCAGCTGGCTGTAAAGGCTTCGAAAATGTCTCGAAATTCGGACTAGCATGTCACGGTTCCAATTTCGAACGCGAGTGTCGAACGCGCTTTAGTACATACAATATAGTCAAAAATATGTGCGAAATAAATTATCCATCGAAATGTTGCAAAGTTTAATGATGGTCCAATTCACTGACATGTATGACTTCAAAAAATCAAAATCGGGAGAAGAAATTTTATTCGATATACAATGTTCTTTTTTTTATTAGAGGGATTTCCAAGTAATTATGTCGGGGGGTTTGACTTAAGCTTTAGAGGTAAACTTTTCTGCAAGTTAGTAACCCTGGTGAGAAGCGATATTCAGAAATTATATACTTTATAAGTAAATTTGTACCTTTGATTATTGATTTCAATTTATAATTTATATGTAAATAAAATAAATGTTTTTTTAACATAGCTTTTATGGCTAAAAACATAAAGAGGCGCAGTCTTACAGGTTTCTGAAAGGGCTTTCTGCAAGAGGAACACTTTTGGTTAGAACCGTTTAGTCAAAAAACGAATCAAAACTTCAAAAATTAGTGTGTAAGGTAGACTAGAAGAAAAGACGAACGTGCGAAGAAGACGAGGAGAATGAGAATCTTTCTTTGTAGGTACCAATCCTTTTAATTTTAATTTCCCTGTCTATGTCATTCTCCTCGAATTCATCTGATTCTCCTACGGAGCACAGTGGAAACGAATTAGGTGTAGGAAGTACCAGTTCTATAGTAGTAAACGTATATACTAAACTAGCACCGGCTAGTTTAGTATATTTTTAAAAATAATATGAATTCTAATATTTTAGAAAATCTATTTTCGAATTTATCTTATTCTTCTTCGATAGAAGTAGTGAATGTACTAATAGCTAAAAATCTAACCTAAGTTAAGACAATAAAAAAAACAAGAAAGAGTTTCCCCCACAGTTCCTTGCAGGAATAGAGAAGTGCGTTCTTTATATGCTTACACTACTTCAAAAGAAAACCAAAGCTGTCGTTTTACTATCGTCTATGCACCACGATGAATCTACCAACCCTGATACTGGAAAACCAGAAATATTAGCCTATTATAATTTGACAAAAGGAGGGGTAGATTCGATGGATGAGAAATACACAATATATTCGTAAGCTCGGAAAACCAGACGTTGGCCAATGGCTATATTTTATAGAATGAGAGATATTTCTTCAGTTAATCCTTTCATACTTCACCAATCGTTTCGTGATAACTCAGAAATCTCAAGATAAAAAAAAGAAGGCCTTCATATTTTTGCATAATATATAAACGTCCAGTTTGTTTGGAATGCACTAGAAAAATTTGTCAAGACTGTACTATTTTAAAATAGAGTTAAAATATATGACGGGCTTGGGGGAAAAAATAACAAGCCACAAAAGATAAATATTGGAAAAACCTAGTTTGAAACATTGAATTAAATCCTGAAATCAGAGTTTTGAATATAACTAAACAGTAATTTTCCTATTAGTTTTATTTAAAAAACAAGCATTTTACAAACCCAACATTATAATAATAAAACTTAAAAAAAATGTTTTTTTCATAAAAAACTATTCCTTTTTAAGTACAAATATTTTGTAACATTTTATTTCTTAGAACTGATTTTTACTTATTGGTCTAGGTCAAAATTCTCCGTTTCAGGATCTTCGGTGTGGTCATTAGAGTCAACACTAATTGTGTAACGCCCAGCTGAACGTAAAAATCGTGCTAGATTGAGGGGATATAAGGCATCAATTCCTTCAAATTTTTTAGCTTATTTTCATTAAGAGGTACAAACGCTGAATATTTTGGAGGAAGATTCTTCAGACTTACACGATATCCATCTTTTAGTCCTCGCTTACCAATACTCACAGGCTTGAACTCCTCATTTAAAAAATGTTTTGACTAAAACGTAGGGGTTCTTTTTCGTCTGTCATCTGTTTTTTATTAGTTTTTCTTTGCAATTCGTCAAAAGAAAGAAAATCTTTTTGTTGCATCTTGAAAACCTCAAATGGTTTGCTCTTTTTGGCTTTTCTGATAACTTCGCACCATTGACTGGGATGATATATTTGATTAGTAAATTTCTTTATTTTTTCAATTATCACGATCTGAGGGTAAGTGCGTGTGCCCACTTACGAGAAAGCGGCCAAAAACTTTTTCTCTCCAACTATTTGCATATAGACAGACATTAGATCACAGTTTTTATTTTGGCCTACGCAGTTATCGGTAAAAATAATGAGTTCTTTTTTTCCGTATCTTTCAGGAACGTGTCGATATGTTCAAGCAGTGCACTGGCAATTTCATCGCTACCTCTCTTAGCCAAATTTTCAGTCCAAGTAAACATGTTGCCCTGTTCTGTGTTGCAACTATGGATTTCCAAATTGTACATCCACGCCTTTCTTAGGTAAAAGGCTTTTCCGACTGCTAAATCCGGCACTGGCAATGCCTGCTGTAAATCAAATGAAATTACCTCTGTCTTCTTTGCATCTATGAACTCTTTTTTCAGATCCTGTTGCATCACCTCGGCCCTTCTTTGGTGTAGCTCCAACTTCAACTTTATTTCATTTAGTACGTAGCAAGCTGATGTTTTAAAATATTTCATTGGGTCGCCACCTTGGATTCATACCAAAATGTTACCAGTTCATTTATATATAAAACGTGATTTTTGTGCAAATATGAGGTAAATTAGGTAATTAGTTTTTTAGTAACATCTTTTTTTAAATTTCCAGGCCAGGCCGCCAATTTTTGACCAAAATTTGGGGTTAATTGGGTAGGCAGTTTTTTTAGCTAAGTCGCAAACTGACAGAAACAGACCGACAAAATTGATATAACATATTTTTGTATATTTAAAGACGGAGATAGAAAAGTACCATTTACTGATCAGTCCAACTTTGTATGAGCTAGGTAATTAACAGACAATATCAGTAAGGGTTCCTGGAGTTTGATAGAGCATTTGCCCAACTAGACCCGAAGAACGATATAATAAACAGTATTGGTTCAATAGAAGCTATTACACACCTTTTTAGGTAGGACATCGGAGCTGCTGCATAAAAGCCCAGACCATCATCCGGAGAACATACAGGATCGATCCAGAGGGACAATCCAGGAAGAAGGCGAAGCAAAGTAACTAATCAACCGAGCGCGGCATTACGCCCGTCTTATGCATAACTAGCATCCTTGAACCAATGAATAAGGCAAATCAGGTAATTTTTGAGCGAAATTTGAACTCAATCGGTTAAGCAGTTTTTAACTAGCCGTGAACAGACATACCGACAGTCAGACGGACAGACGGAATGGGGATATTGAAAAAAACATTTTTTTTTGGTCTATGGGGCCGTTTAAATGTGAAGATCTGTGAAAAACCAGGGAGGGTGAATTTTTCACGATTACAATACTTACTTTTTACGTGGGAACTAGACTAATTCTGTTATTAAGAAAAAACTACAATATTATCCAATTGAACAACATAACAAAATACTTCAATTTATTCTGTTATATCAGTACCGATCAAAATACAATATTCTGTAATACATTCTTATTGCGATCATTTCTTTTGGTTTCGTTATTCAGTTTTATTACGGCGTCAATTATCAACTTACTGGTGTCACCGTATTTTAATAATCTGCGATATATGAGCAAATAGTAACCGGTGCATAAATTTCAAAATATATAATTTCCAAGACAATTTTCTGCTGCGTTTTCTTACAGTCACTGTTTTTTTTTCGCTAGTATTTTAATCATACAGCTTTTTGGAGACCATTGAAAGAGAATGTTCAACCCGGGTTTTCTGCTGAATCGACCGAAATCCGTAACAAAATATTTTCATATTTAAGCCTGACAAATATGTGCTTATATCAAAGCATGAGTACGGAGAATGCCGGGGCACCCTGAGATACCTATTGTTAGTCAAATCTGCATAAATGACAAAATTCGTCAACATGTTAGAACCGCCATTTTGAATTTTCAAATGGTAACTAAAAATTCAGAATAAACACACTCAGAGTGTGGGTATAAGGGCAACCAAAGCAGAAATGCGTAGAAACGGAACTCCGTCAACTGTAGCGGATCGTCCTAATTGCAAATGCCAAAAAGGCGTAATTTGACAAATGAAATGATTATGAAACCTATGTTTTGTTTTCATTCTCACAGCGTTTTTTATTGGTTTATGTTTTTGTATAAAAATTAAATATTTAAGATGGAGAAACAAAGTGATTGTGTTTTACTGGCTATTAGTTATTAAATATAGAGTTAACTTTTGTATAAAAATCATTATCGACAGAAATTAAGTAAACATACAAACTATATTTATAATTTCTTGAAAATAAAGGTATACGAAGATTTTGAGCGAGAGAGAAATATTTACGGAAGATCAGAGGTTATTACAAGGTAGCAGCAATAACTTAGTGGACGACAAAATGCGAAGGAATGATAAAAAAAATGTATGAATTTCCTGAGGATGTCACCAGAAACATATTATTATCTTATGTTAAGCCATATATTAAAAAACAGCATGTAATACGAGAACCCATTGAACCAAAAATGCGTTTGGAGGTTACTCTGCGATATCTAGCTCCTGGAGATGCATGGAGACCATGTCATATAATTTTCGCATAGGAAAACAAACGGTTTCCAGCATTGTCTCAGAAACTTGCCAGACAATTTGGACTTGTTTAAAAGATCAGGTGTTTTTGATACCGACAACTGAAAACTGGAAAGCAGTAGCAAAGAGTTTCGAGGAAAAGTGTTATTTTTTATTGGAACTATTGATGACAAGCATGTCGAGAGAGCCAGTTGGGAGGATTTGAGTAAAAGCTTTTTAGTGTACCCTCACCTTCTTGCCATATGTATTAGTAGCAGTTGAGACATTCCCACTCACCAATTACATGATGCGTCCATATCCTCGAAAAGAGTAAAAAAGTATTTAATTATAGGTTAAGTAGGGTATACCAAGTGGACGATATTTCGTAAACCAATTATAGCTTCTAAAACTACAATAATTAAAATTATTCGGGCTAGTGTATGTTTGCATAATTATTGATGCAAAAAAATGAAACCTATTTAAGTACTGATGAGGATTTAGAAGACTTACCTTTATCCACGGAGGGAATAACAGATACTACCAGAGCTAGGTCTGTCTAACACATATAGTAGGGGTTCGGCAACCATTAGGGAGTCTTTCACAGACTATTTTTGTGGTACAGATGCAGTTTCATTTAGTATATCATCATCTATACTAAAGTTGTGTAAAATACAACATGCAATAATAAATTTTGTCATTGTTGGCACTCTTAACACGTTCCACTTTAATGACTGCCGGAATCTTCCTTTAAAAATTTTCAATTAATACCCGTAAAGCACTAATTTTTTATTGCATTCTGTGTGATCTCTTGTGAGTTGTCCATAATCTTTATATGGTGTTAATAGCCATCTTCGAATAAAATATGCTCCATCTCCTAAAATATGGTACCTAGTCCCACAAATACCTGGTAACGGAACAGAAATATAATTCATTTTAAACATCGTGGACTATGCCCGGAATACCGGTGAAACTATACACAAATCTTCTTTTGTAATCAGATATAGCTTGTAATGTTAGTAATGGGATGTGCCTATTTACATATGTACTTGTTATTTTGTTTGCAGGGGTTCTAATTGTTATTGCTGTGCCATCGATACAACCTATCACTCCTGGAAAACCAGATATCTGAAAATAAAAATTAAGTTTTTTATAGTACCTACAAATAGTTAATGTTAAAACTGTATAAAAACAAATAAAAACACTAAGAATGCCGTCTTTTCAATGTATTTTCATTGGACTTTCATACTAATTAAATAAGGGCTTTTTTATTGTCTGTATTTTATTATAATTTCCTATAATTTTTTTAATCGGCATTTTAAACAATTAACATTGAAAAAGTTAACTCAGGACCTCTCGCACATTTGTTTTAACAGAGCATCATTTACTAGAAAAAGTATTTGTATTATCTACACACAAGGGCATTTTTATCATTTCTGGTCTTAGACCCAACAAAAAAATTGTGACTCTGTCCATTACTCTGTGAAGTGACGATTCAGTCATTATGGTAGATTATTTCCAAACCTAAAAAAAAATTAAAAACATTGTAAAAAATAAACTTATTACAAAGACATTATAAAAACGTATTATAATATCACAACTAAAAAACAAAATAATATGAAACTAAACAATATAGAAATTAGAATCTGGCTTAGCATACAAAATTAAAAGATCAAACGAACTTACCTTAAGTGATGTTCGATCTTAATTATATGTAGCCTCATCGGAGTAAATAAGAACACTGTAGTACCCTTCGCGTCTTGACCACACGCAGACCAAAGAAATCGGTATTTCGTCTGGGTCTTCTGACCCAGTACCTACCCTCTTGACGCAATTCATTCTTCAAAGTTAATAATAAAATTGTTGCTTCGGGTAATTTTGAAAGAGGGCTAGGGAGGGACTTATTTACTTTGAGGAGGCTTCATATAATTAAGATCGAACATCACTTAGGGTAAGTTCGTTTGATCTCTTTATATTATATATATATATATATATATATATATATATATATATATATATATATATATATATATATATATATATATATATATAATCCGGTTATACCGGAAGTAGACGTCAACGTTCTTTTTTTAAACGGAACACCCTGTATATTATCGAATTTTTGGATTCCTCGAAAAATTCTAGGTATATTTTATGTATAATATCCTATAGGGGAGAGTGGGGTGCATTCGACCACCGGGAGCATTGAACCACCCTCTGTATACTTGTCATTAATGAATGTTTTGAGTACGGTCCATGGAAATTTTAATCGCTGCATTGTTATAACACGCTTCCGCGCCAAAACTTCAAATAAATGTTATTTTTTATGTTTTTTTAGTGATAAAACTTAAAAATCCCAAATAAAGGTACGTTTTATCCAATATAATATATTGTTTATTGTTGATAGAGTGTTAGGTTGGTGAATTTTTTTGTATTTTATCTGAAAAGTACTTGATTTAATACACCTGTACCGTATTTCAACATAACCTCAAAAGACTCTGATGTTTACTTAAAGGCAGGGCTGTATTATTTTACATGTTGGGGTGGATTCGACCTCCTAAATTAGGGAGCATTCGACCAGTGGTCGAATGCTCCCTGTTAATACCTTTTATTACATAGAGGTATCAAATTTTAGATGCCAAGAGTATATAAGAGAAAAACTCAGAGAGAAGTTGACGAAAATTGTATCAAAAGAGCATTGAGGGATCATTTCAAAAATAAAATACCCATTAGAGAGGTTTCACGGAATTATGGTATAAAAAGAAGCACGCTCATGTCAAGGATTAAAAAAATTAAGCTTAACCATAAACAGCCGATTTATGAAAATTCAGATTCGGGTTTATCTGACGACGAGGACGTCAAAAAGTTTCAAGATAAACTTTCGAACGCGTCCCTTACCCTTGCCATACAGTCCTCTTTCGTTGTTACTGGATTAAAATAAACGATTCCTTTTATCGTCCCCCATATAAAATAGTCTTAATACTAATTTTGGATTAACGCTAAATTGATAAAAAAAATAATGTAATATTACCTAAATGGATTATTTTTCTTTAAAAAATTCCTTGTGTTTAGGCAATTTTTCGTAAAAATTCAGTTTTATTATTCCATCATTCCTTATTGCATAAAAAACATGAAATTGCCAGGATTCTTGAAAGTTCCGCGATCTTACTGCATAAGGATTCGAATCACTCCAAAAATGGGAATTGTGTCTATTGAAAGGCCATTTTTAGTAAATTTTGCTTCATCGGCCCAAATTATATTGTACAAAAATCTAGGGTTATCTTGTACCATTGTTAAAATAAACTCGCAAGACTGTACTCTTTTTGGCAAATCAGTATCTTTTAGATGTTGAACCAATGATAATAAATAAGGTTGGAAGTTATGTTTTAACAGAATTCTATGCACTGAGTTCCACGAGATTCCTGATTGTCTGCCACGTTTCTTAGGGATGCCATTGGATATGCTACAAAATATCCTAGAATTGCAATCTCGACATTTTCATTATCAACAACGGGCTTCCTCTTATTAATTTTTGCCTTGACGTTTCCAAAATGTTTATAGTTTTCTAACGTTTGTTTAACGCTGTTCGGTGACGGTTTCTAATTATCTGGATATCTATCAGCAAATATCTGGCATGTTCTTGTTAAAACTCTGTTAGATTCCCCATAGATAATAAACAAATTCAAATAATCGTCGTGTGTGTAATTTAATCGCCCCGACATGATTATTAGTTTAATAATTATTATAATCACTATAATAAATAAATAATATTTTAGTAGGGAATCGTCAAACGACAATAAATATTACGTTTCTATAGTAACCAATTGGTTCTGTTCTCGCCAGGACTCCCTATCATGGCCAACTAACAAGAAAACTTAGAAGCCGTCTGGCATTATTAGAATAAAAAATGTTAAATCGTCAATAACTCAAAAACTACAAATTTTTGGAATAGACAACTTTATACAAAGTCACCCTTATTTTAAGTGTTAAGATAAAATTATAAAAATTGGGGGTTTCCATTTGCAAAAAGTAACTTTTAACGATATTTTAGAGTATATTTATAACGTCAGTTTTTGATCACCCGATATTTACTTTTTATAAAAATATCCGCACAAGCCACTAAAGTAAATCCTTTTAGACAAGGATGCCTCAAATACTCAAATCCTCCCATCTGGCTCTCTCGACATGCTTGTCATCAATAGTTCCAATAAAAAATAACACTTTTCCTCGAAACTCTTTGCTACTGCCTTCCAGTTTTCATTTGTCGGTATCAAAAACACCTGATCTTTTAAACAAGTCCAAATTGTCTGGCAAGTTTCTGAGACAATGCTGGAAACCGTTTGTTTTCCTATGCGAAAATTATATGACATGGACTCCATGCATCTCCAGGAGCTAGATATCGCAGAGTAACCTCCAAACGCATTTTTGGTTCAATGGGTTCTCGTATTACATGCTGTTTTTTAATATATGGCTTAACATAAGAGAATAATATGTTTCTGGTGACATCCTCAGGAAATTCATACATTTTTTTTATCATTCCTTCGCATTTTGTCGTCCACTAAGTTATTGCTGCTACCTTGTAATAACCTCTGATCTTCCGTAAATATTTCTCTCTCGCTCAAAATCTTCGTATACCTTTATTTTCAAGAAATTATAAATATAGTTTGTATGTTTACTTAATTTCTGTCGATAATGATTTTTATACAAAAGTTAACTCTATATTTAATAACTAATAGCCAGTAAAACACAATCACTTTGTTTCTCCATCTTAAATATTTAATTTTTATACAAAAACATAAACCAATAAAAAACGCTGTGAGAATGAAAACAAAACATAGGTTTCATAATCATTTCATTTGTCAAATTACGCCTTTTTGGCATTTGCAATTAGGACGATCCGCTACAGTTGACGGAGTTCCGTTTCTACGCATTTCTGCTTTGGTTGCCCTTATACCCACACTCTGAGTGTGTTTATTCTGAATTTTAGTTACCATTTGAAAATTCAAAATGGCGGTTCTAACATGTAGACGAATTTTGTCATTTATGCAGATTTGACTAACAATAGGTATCTCAGGGTGCCCCGGCATTCTCCGTACTCATGCTTTGATATAAGCACATATTTGTCAGGCTTAAATATGAAAATATTTTGTTACGGATTTCGGTCGATTCAGCAGAAAACCTGGGTTGAACATTCTCTTTCAATGGTCTCCAAAAAGCTGTATGATTAAAATACTAGCGAAAAAAAAACAGTGACTGTAAGAAAACGCAGCAGAAAATTGTCTTGGAAATTATATATTTTGAAATATATGCACCGGTTACTATTTGCTCATATATCGCAGATTATTAAAATACGGTGACACCAGTAAGTTGATAATTGACGCCGTAATAACACTGAATAACGAAACCAAAAGAAATGATTGCAATAAGAATATATTACAGAATATTGTATTTTGATCGGTACTGATATAACAGAATAAATTGAAGTATTTTGTTATGTTGTTCAATTGGATAATATTGTAGTTTTTTCTTAAAAACAGAATTAGTGTAGTTCCCACGTAAAAAGTAAGTATTGTAATCGTGAAAAATTCACCCTCCCTGGCTTTTCACAGATCTTCACATTTAAACGTCCCCATAGACCAAAAAAAATGTTTTCTTCAATATCCCCATTCCGTCTGTCCGTCTGACTGTCGGTATGTCTGTTCACGGCTAGTTAAAAACTGCTTAACCGATTGAGTTCAAATTTCGCTCAAAAATTACCTAATTTGCCTTATTCATTGGTTCAAGGATGCTAGTTATGCATAAGACGGGCGTAAGGCCGCGCTCGGTTGATTAGTTACTTTGCTTCGCCTTCTTCCTGGATTGTCCCTCTGGATCGATCCTGTAAGTTCTTCTATTGAACCAATACTGTTTATTATATCGTTCTTCGGGGCTAGTTGGGCAAATGCTCTATCAAACTCCAGGAACCCTTACTGATATTGTCTGTTAATTACCTAGCTCATACAAAGTTGGACTGATCAGTAAATGGTACTTTTCTATCTCCGTCTTTAAATATACAAAAATATGTTATATCAATTTTGTCGGTCTGTTTCTGTCAGTTTGCGACTTAGCTAAAAAAACTGCCTACCCAATTAACCCCAAATTTTGGTCAAAAATTGGCGGCCTGGCCTGGAAATTTAAAAAAAAGATATTACTAAAAAACTAATTACCTAATTTACCTCATATTTGCACAAAAATCACTTTTTATATATAAATGAACTGGTAACATTTTGGTATGAATCCAAGGTGGCGACCCAATGAAATATTTTAAAACATCAGCTTGCTACGTACTAGATGAAATAAAGTTGAAGTTGGAGTTACACCAAAGAAGGGCCGAGGTGCTGCAACAGGATCTGAAAAAAGAGTTCATAGATGCAAAGAAGACAGAGGTAATTTCATTTGATTTACAGCAGGCATTGCCAGTGCCGGATTTAGCAGTCGGAAAAGCCTTTTACCTAAGAAAGGCGTGGATGTACAATTTGGGAATCCATAGTTGCAACACAGAACAGGGCAACATGTTTACTTGGACTGAAAATTTGGCTAAGAGAGGTAGCGATGAAATTGCCAGTGCACTGCTTGAATATATCGACACGTTCCTGAAAGATACGGAAAAAAAGAACTCATTATTTTTACCGATAACTGCGGAGGCCAAAATAAAAACTGGGATCTAATGTCTGTCTATATGCAAATAGTTAGAGAGAAAAAGTTTTTGGCTATTGAACACCTCTTCCTCGTAAGTGGGCACACGCACTTACCCTCAGATCGTGATAATTGAAAAAATAAAGAAATTTACTAATCAAATATATCATCCCAGTCAATGGTGCGAAGTTATCAGAAAAGCCAAAAAGAGCAAACCATTTGAGGTTGTCAAGATGCAACAAAAAGATTTTCTTTCTTTTGACGAATTGCAAAGAAAAACTAATAAAAAACAGATGACAGACGAAAAAGAACCCCTACGTTTTAGTCAAAACATTTTTTAAATGAGGAGTTCAAGCCTGTGAGTATTGGTAAGCGAGGACTAAAAGATGGATATCGTGTAAGTCTGAAGAATCTTCCTCCAAAATATTCAGCGTTTGTACCTCTTAATGAAAATAAGCTAAAAAATTTGAAGGAATTGATGCCTTATATCCCCTCAATCTAGCACGATTTTTACGTTCAGATGGGCGTTACACAATTAGTGTTGACCTAGACCAATAAGTAAAAATCAGTTCTAAGAAATAAAATGTTACAAAATATTTGTACTTAAAAAGGAATAGTTTTTTATGAAAAAAACATTTTTTTTAAGTTTTATTATTATAATGTTGGGTTTGTAAAACGCTTGTTTTTTAAATAAAACAAATAGGAAAATTACTGTTTAGTTATATTCAAAACTCTGATTTCAGGATTTAATTCAATGTTTCAAACTAGGTTTTTCCCATATTTATCTTTTGTGGCTTGTTATTTTTTCCCCCAAGCCCGTCATATATTTTAACTCTATTTTAAAATAGTACAGTCGTGACAAATTTTTCTAGTGCATTCCAAACAAACTGGACGTTTATATATTATGCAAAAATATGAAGGCCTTCTTTTTTTTATCTTGAGATTTCTGAGTTATCACGAAACGATTGGTGAAGTATGAAAGGATTAACTGAAGAAATATCTCTCATTCTATAAAATATAGCCATTGGCCAACGTCTGGTTTTCCGAGCTTACGAATATATTGTGTATTTCTCATCCATCGAATCTACCCCTCCTTTTGTCAAATTATAATAGGCTAATATTTCTGGTTTTCCAGTATCAGGGTTGGTAGATTCATCGTGGTGCATAGACGATAGTAAAACGACAGCTTTGGTTTTCTTTTGAAGTAGTGTAAGCATATAAAGAACGCACTTCTCTATTCCTGCAGGAACTGTGGGGGAAACTCTTTCTTGTTTTTTTTATTGTCTTAACTTAGGTTAGATTTTTAGCTATTAGTACATTCACTACTTCTATCGAAGAAGAATAAGATAAATTCGAAAATAGATTTTCTAAAATATTAGAATTCATATTATTTTAAAAATATACTAAACTAGCCGGTGCTAGTATAGTATATACGTTTACTACTATAGAATTGGTACTTCCTACACCTAATTCGTTTCCACTGTGCTCCGTAGGAGAATCAGATGAATTCGAGGAGAATGACATAGACAGGGAAATTAAAATTAAAAGGATTGGTACCTACAAAGAAAGATTCTCATTCTCCTCGTCTTCTTCGCACGTTCGTCTTTTCTTCTAGTCTACCTTACACACTAATTTTTGAAGTTTTGATTCGTTTTTTGACTAAACGGTTCTAACCAAAAGTGTTCCTCTTGCAGAAAGCCCTTTCAGAAACCTGTAAGACTGCGCCTCTTTATGTTTTTAGCCATAAAAACTATGTTAAAAAAACATTTATTTTATTTGCATATAAATTATAAATTGAAATCAATAATCAAAGGTACAAATTTACTGTATAAAGTATATAATTTCTGAATATCGCTTCTCACCAGGGTTACTAACTTGCAGAAAAGTTTACCTCTAAAGCTTAAGTCAAACCCCCCGACATAATTACTTGGAAATCCCTCTAATAAAAATAAGAACATTGTATATCGAATAAAATTTCTTCTCCCGATTTTGATTTTTTGAAGTCATACATGTCAGTGAACTGGACCATCATTAAACTTTGCAACATTTCGATGGATAATTTATTTCGCTACATTGACTATATTGTATGTACTAAAGCGCGTTCGACACTCGCGTTCGAAATTGGAACCGTGACATGCTAGTCCGAATTTCGAGACATTTTCGAAGCCTTTACAGCCAGCTGCATCATTATATCCTTCAAAGTAAAAATTAGCTGATGAAGAAGTATTCGACCATGCTTTATTGTTTAATTGGTACTACTCAGACTCGATGTAATTTTTGTTGCCATAGATATGAGTTCTTTGAATATGATTTAAAATTGGTTTTATGTCGGGTTTGACTTAATATGTAGAGACCTTTGGGTGCAAATCAGCAACTATTTTTAACGTTGATAAATTTTCTGGTAGC
Source organism: Kuschelorhynchus macadamiae (assembly GCA_030620095.1). Classification (NCBI taxonomy): domain Eukaryota; kingdom Metazoa; phylum Arthropoda; class Insecta; order Coleoptera; family Curculionidae; genus Kuschelorhynchus; species Kuschelorhynchus macadamiae. Next base: position 28,653 of record JAUTXW010004532.1, on the reverse strand, counting down.
CTTTTTGGATCTGCTCTGTCAGACAAGATAAAAAGTTTTTGCGTCTTTCTCTGACATCTAACGATGTTTTGGAAATCAAAACCGAAGTACAATGATGCTGTATGCATTAAACAATTCTGGAAATTGAATTCCACCAGTTCATAGTCAACCAATTTCTCCAATTTTACAGGTACAAGTCATCTTAGCAAGTTTTTGTATAATAAAAATAAATCTTTAATAGTGGAGGAAAAAACGGGTAAAAATGTTAAAAAAAAAATTTTCGACTTAGGACCAAATGAAAACTTGCTCATATTATTAGTTAGGTTATTGTACACACGAAATGGCCATTTACGACTTTTTTTAGTAGTACTGACTTTTCTAAAATCAGAAAATCAAGCAAAAATGAGGAATTTCAAAAAAATTACTCTAAATCATTAAATTTCCAATATCTCCTAAACTATTTAACGCATCCGAAAAAAACTTTTTTTTGGCTTAAAGGGTATATATAAGCGCTAATAAATGGAATAATAAATTTTTAAATTGTTTGTATTTTTGATACTTAAAAATATTTTAAATGCAAAATTTATATTTTTTGTATTGAAATTTTCATTAAGCGGGAAACTTTTTTATTTGGAAAAACTTTATAACATATGCTGGGAATAAAATGTAGCAAAAGGCATATTAAAGTTTTTAAGACAAACCGCAGCCTTCTATCTGTCAGAGTTTTTAAAATACAATTTTTTAAAATAACGCCTTGAAAGAAACTACCGCGCATTGCCGTGCACTCTGCGTACATTTAAGAGTATTCTGAGATTCTTAAGATTGATCGTCATTATAAATATATAAAAAATACATATAATTGGATTTTTTTATGCTTTTATGTATATTTTTCTATTTGAACATAATTTAGAAATTATCATCCGAGTATTCTTCTGTGGCTATTATTTTTTTGTTGTTACAAAATTTACAGTTACATTCGTCGGAGCACTTTAAGCCCTGTGATACACACTTACACTTTTTGCTGCTACATTTTGCATCAGAACATCGCAAAATTAAAATATTTCTTATTTCGTTTGGCACGGGATCTTGTGTCGAAAATATTGGGGTCCAAATGCTGTTTTCATTCGTCCATCCATATTTATTTGGGTCTTCAAAATTTATATATGCTATGTGACTGGCATACCAAATTTTTAATTGATATATGCATCTAAAATAAAAAAAAGCGCCATTAGTGTATTTATTTCTTCTTATTATTAAAAACAGTACCTTTTTAAATGCTGTTTAAATGCACTGTCAGTTGGTGGTAGTTCCATTGCAGGTTTATTTGTAGTGGTAGTTAAATGTATTCGTAATGCGTTTAGTGTTAAAACATCTGGATTTTTGTTTCTATATAAAAGTAAAATAAATTTGGTGCTTAGAGTAACTGCTTCAGTATCATTTAAAAGCTTACAAATTCTTTAAATCTTCAATATTTTTAATTAGTATTGCCAATTTTGAAAAATGCACTAGTTGTGTCGCATCCCGTAAGACAATGAATCGCCAAAATATTTTTCGTAATAGGTTCTCCCAAATTTTTAACAAGGTCGTGAATTGGTAAGAATCGTTTATTTTTTAAATGGCCCATTTCCATAAATAATTTGCAACTACTTATTTGCTTTGTCACAGCATAATGATGCATAAGTAAAATAAGTACATCGGTGTGCACAGATTTTATAAGGATAGTGTTACTCTTGCTCTGCCAACACGTGCAGAATGATCCGAGTATCTGCCTCTTCCTGGTTACTTTTGTATTTTTCTCAAAGTTCAAGTTCTTTATTTCGTCTTATAATAAATACATTTTCAGAATTTTCAGATCCTCCAGCTATTACTAATGATTCGTCTATATTTAGCAAATTAGAAGCATAATCTAAAGCATAACTTACGATAAAAACTAATAGGGATTTCTTATTGTTGACTGATTTAAGGAAGTCTTTAAACATTGGAATCTTCCGAGACCCAGAAACTTTATACTCAGTTATGTCAGATGAATTACCACGTCTTAATCTCTCAGCAGATGTTATTGGTCAATGTATGCACTTGGTAGTCATTTTTAACAGTGGCGTACTGAAAATGTTTAGTCAAGGGACAACTGTTAGCAATTGCGCCAAGGCAAATCCATTTCGAATTGATTACTTCACAATGATCGTACCACAATTCATTGCAGTAGTATTTGCTAGGACTTACAAGGATTTTGGGTTCCTCATTCGGTATTAGATATACAAATTTTAAATAATATATAATTCACAGCAAGTGACATGTCGGTAACAAATTCAGACGAAAAGCACTGCGCATCTTAGTAGTTATAATAGGGGAGCGCCTCCTCCTCCTCCTCCTCTTCCTCTCTCATGTCCCTCATTCTTAACTTCCTCCCCTTTTATTCTCATTCGCATCATATTTTTAATTTTTTCTCTTTGTTCTCCCACATTTGATTTTGCATTCTTAAGTCTTATAAATAGGTGCATCAAGATCATTTTAGTATGTTAAGGTACGAGTGACTGTTAAAAGAAAAAAATCTGTTGAATAAATCTATTAATAATAATATTAAAATAAAATGAGTGAATCAGTTGGAGAAAGATATCGATCCATTCCGCTTCAGACAATTAGCCTCGAAGAAATTATACCAGGAGTTCAAGAAGAAAATATACCATTAGTTCGAGAAGAAAATAATGGGATTGTTTTAAAAAATTGGACAAAACTGAGAGTGAAGAGAAAAAAGTGTTTTGTGCTATTTGTTTTGAAATAATCGAATATTATGATTCATGTAGACCAAATACATGTTCCCACATTTTTTGTTTAAAATGTATTTTAAGATGGAATGATGAAAATTGTTGTTCTATAATGGTAAACAATTGTCCTGTATGTCGCACTAGATATTACTATTTGGTACAAATCTTCAAAGATGTAATTAGACATCATTTTGTTGTAATTTTAAAAAGAGGATAATATTTTTTTTATAATTTGTGTTTGTGAAAACTCTGGTAACAAATAATTTTGGAAAAAAAAGTAAATGTAAATATATATATAATAATTGACACACATTTTTTCCTTTTCCTATATTGAAACGACAACAATGATCTAACAAGTTTTTTAATACATACTAATTTTCACATTACATAACAAAACAATTGTTATGGGTTTACACAAAAAGTGCCACGCCCTAAAATGGCACCACTTTTGCAAATCGAAGCTTAAATTTTCTTATGGGAATTTACATGTAAAAATGACGGTTTTGATTGTCGGACCGGCATAGCCTAATCTACTACTTTTTTATTATACTAATAATATTAATATAATTTGCATCAAGTAAGAGAAAACTCAACTGAATACAGAAACAAGCGTTAACTAAATGTTATGTTAATATATGAGTGCTTCTAGTGGCAGTTGACATAATCGACACTTTTTTTTTTACATATGATTAGCTATTTCATTTACAAATACAGTGTCAGATGTTAGAATAAAAAGAAGTATTTTGCATATAGCACTGAAAATATATAACCGCTTATAGTAACACTTGACATTTTTTTAAATTAATATTGTTGACGTATTCTACTTATTATCTTTACAATTTATGTTTAAAATTAATATTTTTGACATTATCTACCCATTACGTTTATAACCTATATTTAAAATTAATATTGTTGAAATAATCTACACATCACCTTTACAAACTATGTTTATTATTAATATTTAACAACATAATCTTCTATCTCTTTTTTTTCATTTTTATTGCAGTAAAAGCAAGCATGTTCAGGAATTAGTAGAAAAAGATGTATCCTACAAATAGCACAATGTAAATCAGAAGCACTAACAACATAAGCTCTTTTGTAGTGGCAGCTCACATGATCGGACTCCCCTCTCCGTAAATATCTCATGTGAATTGCACTACAAGGAAGGCAAATAGCAAATGTTCCTAGTCTTCGACTTTCAATTTTAGAGTAGCTTTGTATAACACATACATCTTTTTCTTCAAAATTATTAAATAATTCACTAGCCCTAAACTTGCTTACTTTTACGTCAGCCTCGGTTCCTAAATTTAGCAGTTGTCCATCCATGTCCACTCCTTCGTCAATTTCCTGATCATCTTCCTCCATCTCTTCTTCTTCCTCCTCAATATAATTAATGTCGATGTTAAACAAGAATGATCTTCTAACAAGCCTAGATGATTTGTCCAAAAATGAATGTTTATAAGTGATGGAATCGCCTTCCAAGTTAATAAAAATTTCTTCTCTTTCTTCAATTTGAGCGGCGTTCTCCACATTATTTTCTTCAATTTGGTCAGCGTTTCCAATCATATTTTCTGCCATCGTTAGGAGCTTTAGATTTAGATAGATATATTTGATAAAAAACAATTTTGGTTATAGGTTATAAATAATATCGACAACTGACATTACAGCGAATGATACTGTATGATCGTCGAGTGGATGTTCTTAAGTATATATCCCATCGACCACCACTTTTACTACCTGCAATACTTAAGTTTTTTTTTTTTTCGCTGTCCCTTTCCCTGTCAGTTTCCTCGGGGGGGGGGGGGCTTCGCCCCACTCCCCGCTCCACCAACCCCCCTTAACCCCCCTCACCCTCACCCTATCTTCTTTCTCTCCCTTCCTTCTTTCTCTTTTTTATATGTTTCTCCTTTCTCCTTCCTTCTCCTTTTTCCTTCCTTCTCCTTTTTCCTTCCTTCTTCTTTTTCTTTCCTTCTCCTTTTTTCTTTTCTTCTTTTTTAATCTAACCTAACCTAACCTAACCTAACCTAACCTAACCTAACCTAACCTAACATAACCTAACATAACTTAACTTAACCTGAAGAGGGTAGCCCGAAATTGGGGAGCCGGGATTTGAGTCTCGGAAATTCAGGGGTCCGGGGGGAGGGGGAAGGGGGGAGGGGGGTAAGGTGGTTGATCGGCTTGGGAAAGTGGTTTTTAGAGATTGTCGTTCAACTTTAAGTAGGACACATGTGATTAACTTTTGCATATAAAATCGCCTCAGCGAAGAGACGAATGCAATTGATTTCTGCATTCACACTGTGCAGAGCTCGCGAGTTTTCTGGTGTTTACATTGTGTCTATTTGGTAATTTTTTAATTTTTATTTTTATTTCTAACATTTTTATTTGGCAAGATTTAATTCTTATATATATTGGTGACATTTTTATGTACATTTGTGGCATTTTTATTTGTTATTACGATTTTTTTCATAATGGACAATTTTTTGGCATCGAGTAGCAAAATAATTGACAATGACTTTGACTTATACACATGTACTCAAATGCAAAATTTTGCAAACCAACAAAACAATGAAACAGACGTATTTACAACTAGTCAACAACAAACTATTCAGGACTTGAATGAAATTATTTACAATAGCCAAGTTCAGAATAATGCCAACAAACACAACAACGAAAAATATTTATTTACAGCTACTCAACAACAAACTCTTGACGATCTTAATGACATTATTGACAACAAAACGGACTTAATTACAACAAAAACTAAACAAACTCTTGAAGAACTGAATGACATTGACGAAAATCAATTCGAAAATTTGGAAAGGATATTGTTTGTTTTCAAAAATCTAATCCAAATTATTTAACATTAAAATCGCCAATTAATTCTCCGAGACCAATTTGCTCTCCCTTTTTGTTTAGTGAAAATTCTGATTCGGAAGAAGAACAAATTGATCAAAATTTAAGTTTGGCTATTTGTCCTATTAATACTCCATATGATATTGTAAATTCTGATTCGCAAGAAAAACAAATTGATCAAAATTTAAGTTCGGCTATATCTTCTATTAATTCACCATATGCTATTGTAAATTCTGATTCGCAAGAAAAACAAATTGAAGCAAATTTAACTTCGGATATTTCTCCTAATAATTCACCAGTTGAACAAAATTCAATTTCGAAACCATCATTTATCATTAAAAAAAAATTTTAAATTAATAAAAAAAATAAAAAACAAATAGCAAACCTTAAGTGTCTGGGTTTCGCTATTCAAAATTTAACTAATTTGATCACAATTAAAAAGGGAGACGAAAGTACGGTGAATTATGTTAAACAGGCCTTTGACAAATTAGTTGACTCATTTGAAGAAATGGATTCATAAAGTCAATTAATTTCTATTGCTTTTTTCAAAATTTGACTATAACTAAATAAAAATGCACAATATTAATTTTATTATTATACAAAGAACTTCAAAAATGCAATTGCTTTTTTCAAAATTTGACTATAACTAAATAGAATTGCACAATATTAATTTTATTATTATTATTATCCAGAAAACTTCAGAAATGCATAAGTGTGTAACATGTAATAAAGTCTTCACTAGAAAGGATAATTTATTGCGACATATTAAAACACATGTTAACGGAAATTCCACAAAACTGAACAGTTGGTTGAAAAAACCAAAGCTTGTTAAAGGTAAGAACATTTTATTTTTCATGTTATATTTTGTAAAATATTTTTTTCTTAATTTATAGATTCTACAAATATTGTAAAATATTGTAAAGAATGCAAGAAAAATATAAACCAAAGTCTATGGGGTGGACATCTTCGATCTAGTGTGCACAAGAACAATTCCAAAATAGGCTTGGAGGAAGGTGTTGAAATTATCAAGTCAGCATTCAGGGAACGAATAATATCTTATAGGATTTCCTCACACCAAAACTTCATAAATGTGAAAGAATATTTTCAACATTTGGAATACAAAATTGCACATCTAATAGATCAAGAACTGCAGAAACATAAATGTATCAAGCTAAATATGGAACTGTTCGGTTTCTATTTTAACCCCAGCAGCGACAGCTATGATGTCAAATCTTTTAATGCGCCGTTCCAAGTCATTTGCCAGGGATATCAGAAAAAAGAACTGTTAGAGCAAATCTGCACCATTATTGACCAGAAAGCTGACGAATTTGCAGAAAGAGATTCAGGTAAAGAATTTATTTTCGATTTTACAACAGCAACAAAAAAAGTAATTTTTTAATTTTTACGTTGCAGGATGGGCTTTGATGAATTTACTTCATTTGGAAATTAATGTTAACAAGCACAATCCGCTGAGAGCCTCATCTTTTATCGAACTTCCTCAAGAGATCAAGAGACGACAAGCTGTGATCAACATTAGGAATGATGACAACTTTTGCTTCGCCTGGGCAGTTGTGTCTGCTCTTCACCAACCAAGCGGATTAGATTTTGAAACTTCATCCTACCCACACTACTCTTCTGTTTTGGATATGTGAGGTATAGAATTTCCAATGTTGCTAAAGAACATTAAGATTTTTGAAGAATAAAAATAACATTTCTATTAATGTATATGGATTAGAAATTATAAATCCTAAAAAGGGGTATGAAGTAATTGGTCCACTTTATTATTCATCGAATAAAAAAAATCAACATGTCAATTTATTGTTAATAAGTGATGATGATGAAAAAACTTTTCATTATTGCTATATTAAAGATTTATCAAAACTAGTTTCTGCACAAATTTCTAAACATCACGGAAAAAAATATATTTGCGATGGTTGTTTACAATATTTCCCTACAGAAGAAAGTTTATTACAACACAATAGCTATGATTGTGATCATTTACGAATTAACCTACCTTCTAAAGAATTAATAAAAGATAAGTTTGGAAACTATTCATATGATAATATTTTGAAATTTGTAAATTATCATAAACAAATGAAAGTTCCTTTCGTGGTGTATGCAGATTTTGAATGCATTTTAAAGCCTTTAAATAATGACAATGTTGATAAAAATCCTAATACTTCATACACCTTAAAACAATATGAACATATTCCACATTCATTTGCCTATTACATTAAATGTTCCTTCGACGATAATTATTCTAAATTTGAAAAATATAGAGGTCAAAATTGTGATACATTATTTATAAATTCTTTAGAAAGAGATGTGTATAACATATACAATAAATATTTAAAGGCTGCTAAAAAAATGATCCCTTTGAACGAACTGGACAAAATTTATCATAACTATGAAAAAGTTTGTCATATTTGTAATAAACCTCTTTTAAATGACAGGGTTGCAGATCATTGTCATATAACCGGTCTTTATAGAGGTCCAGCTCATTCACTCTGCAACATAAATTACAGAATACCTAACTTTATTCCAGTTATATTGCATAATTTGCGTAATTATGATTCTCATCTATTTGTTAAAAAATTATGCTTAAACAAAGAACAACTAACAGTTATCGCACAAAACAAGGAAAAATATATTTCATTTGAAAAGCTTATTCATGTGGATAACTATTTTGATAAAAAGACACAAAAGGCTAAGAAAAAAAATATATCATTAAGGTTTATTGATTCTTTTCAATTTCTATCCCATTCTTTATCAAAACTCTCTGAAAGCTTAAAAGATGAACAATGTAAGGAAATAAAAAAAAATTTCAATGATGAAGAAAGATTTAAACTTATTCGGCAAAAAGGTGTATTTCCTTACAATTATATTGATGATTATTTAAAATTAGAAGAAACAACTTTACCTCAGAAAGACCAATTTTATAATACTTTAACGGATGAGCACATCAGTGATGCAGAATACCAAAGAGCTGTAAAGGTTTGGCAGAATCTCTTGGTCAATACTCCGACGTTTACTTACTCTCTGATACTTTACTTTTGGCAGATATTTTTGAAAATTTTAGAAGCACTTGTTTATCCACATATAGGCTCGATCCAGCTCATTTTTACACTTTTCCAGGTTTATCCTGGGAGGCGTGTTTGCGTTATACTGGAATAGAGTTAGAATTGTTAACTGATCCAGATATGATACACTTTTTCAAAAAAAGCGTTCGCGGTGGTGTGAGCTCTTGCATTTGTAGAAAATCTGAAGCTAATAACCCATTTCTTTTAAATTTTGATCCTTTAAAGCTAACTAAATACATAATTTATTATGATGCAACAAATTTGTATGGTTATGCAATGTCACAGCACATTCCAACGGAAGATTTTGTTTGGTTAACAGATAAAGAAATCAATGATTTAAATATTATGAATATTTCTAAAAAATCTAATAAGGGATATGTTTTAGAAGTTGATTTAGAATATCCTACAAGTCTACATTCCTATCATAACGATTTTCCGTTTTGTCCAGAAAACTTTAAACCGCCAAATTCTAAATGCATAAAATTAATACCCAATTTAAATGATAAATCAAAATATGTTATTCACTATCAATTATTAAAACAATGTTTGGAACAAGGACTAAAGTTCATAGAGTTTTACAGTTTTCTCAATCTGATTGGTTGAAAAAATATATAGACTTGAATTCAAGATTAAGAAATGATTCAAAGAATGAATTTGATCGTAATACTTACAAGTTGGCAAATAATAGTATTTATGGCAAGACTATGGAAAATGTTGATAGGAGAATTGACGTAAGACTTGTTACAGAGTAGGAAAAAAATAGAAGAAAAGATGGTGCTGAGAATTTAATTGCAAAACCATATTTCAAGGACTTAACAATATTTTCTGAAAACTTGGTAGCTATTCAAATGCAAAAGATTCAAGTTACTTACAATAAACCAATATATGTAGGCTTCTCAATATTAGATATGTCTAAAACTGTCATGTATGATTTCTTTTATAATTTTTTAAAACCTCTTTATCAGGAAAATATTTCACTTTTATACACCGATACCGATTCGTTCATTTTAGAAGTCACAACTCCAAATATTTATTCTGACATGATAAAAAATATTCACAAATTTGACACATCTAATTATGAATTTAATAATATTCATGAAATGCCTATTACAAAGTCAGTTATAGGAAAATTCAAAGATGAATATGCTGGTGAACCCATTACTGCTTTCTTTGGTACTGGAGCAAAAGCATATTGTATTAAAACGGAAAACAGTTTAACAAAAAAAGCAAAAGGTGTTAAAAAAAGTGCAATTAAAAAGCAGTTGGATTTTATTCATTATAAAGATGTTGTTGAAAATCATTCTAAAACCTTTTGTTCAATGTATGTTTTTCGATCTAGACAACATACAATTTTTACAGAGTTAATTAATAAATTGGCTTTGAGTTCCGAAGATGATAAGCGGTATAAAATTCCCTATAGTTTTAATACATTAGCTTGGGGACACCAAGATATCACCTTTGTATCAATGGAATGCAGAACATGAAGATTTAGATATATTTATGTAGATATTATAAGGTATTTAAATTTGTTGTTTTTGAAACCAAAGTTAGTCTTCATAAGTCTTTTACAAAATGTGCTTAGAAACTTTTGACAAAGAAATTGATAACAGTTATTTTAAAACATATGAAAAACGACTTTCCACTTTTAAAAAATGGAAAGGAAAATTGAGACCAGAAGTGTTAGCTGGAGCTGGCTTTTACTATACTTCAATCAATGATATTTGTAAATGTTTTTATTGTGGTATTGAAATTTTTGATTGGTTAAGTTATGATGATCCTATTGTGGAGCATAAGAAATTTGCTAGGAATTGTGATTTAAATAACTGTTTATGGAAAAATAGGAATCGAATAATTGTAACCATTCAAAATAAGTCTTCAAGCTACACATTTTATATAGTATTATTAATATCCTTATTTATGAACTTTTACATATATTTAAATTAAGTATTTTATTGTTATTTTTTTACAACTGCTTTTGCTTTCGTGGTGAAAGTATCTGCTTAATGTTAATAAATTTGGAATTTAATTATTAATTTGTTTTAATGACTATCAGTAGATCTCAATTTATTCTTCTTTATTTTATTTTCCAAAATGTTTTTTATGTTCATCATCCCCCTGGCGTAACACAGTGTGAAATATGTTTTTCTAATAAAACAGACGTCACTCTAAGTAAATATTGTAAATTTATGAAAATTGGATTAATTAACAATAGTACAATTAGTTGGATGGAACGAATAAATGGAAATGAAAATGCAAGTAAATTTTTTAAAATTTTGTATCATTATCCAAATCGATCTATTTTTGATACAAATTGGATAGAAAGGTTAGAGTTTAAAAATAATCAGTTACAAATTTTAACCCCCAACTGTACCAATTATTATGACGGATTCAAAAATTATTACTTTTCCATCATTAGTGTTACATTAAACTTTGCATTATTTTTATACATTACCATTTTAATTATTTATCTTTATTACAAATTTCAAACTGGAAATCTATTTTTTCCTTAATCCATTTTAATCGAAACTTTAAAGAAAGTGGGGATGAGAATATTTAAGTACAAGAATAACACAAGATGTTTCAGTCTCGTTTAGTCATTATGAACAACGCCGTGGTTCATAAACCTTTGGAAACGCTTCTTAATTCACAAATTTATTTTTTAAATAATTCTTTGTCAAAATTTGTTCTTGCTGGCATTAGTTTAAATGATTTTTCTCCAAAAATTGTAATTAGTGGAAAAACTGGATTTTCAATCGCACTAACCGAAGAAAATTGGAAAGACATTTGTGTTCATCAAGGAATTATTGTAAACAATTTCTACTTTCTTCAAGTTGATCAAACCAGTGTGAATATAAACAACATTCATCTGCAGGTTCAGAAAATAAATGATACCCCTGTTCTACAAATTACAAAAGGCCCACACTTCATATACTTAGGACAAGAGTCTTTGGACAATTTGTGGCGATTAAAGGAAATTATTGATTATAGATTGTCTATACTTAAAAGGCAAGAATTCAATACATATTTCAAAATATTTTAAAATAATATTTCAGCTGATTGTGGCGACTTGTGTACGCATGTTTATAATATAATAAGTCCAAGAGAAAATCCTAACAGTGAAAATGTTTCAACTATGATGGAATTACTTGCTTTATATCCTGAACAAATGGAAAACAAATTGAAGCAAAATGGAACAAAACGAAAATATTACAAAGAAAACAATGAAAATGGATCAAAAAGAAAATATTACGAAGAAAACAATATCTTTTCTGGAAGAGAACAATAAGGTGCATGTGTTAGTGAAGTGGAGCTTTGCTTACAGACAAGCCCGTAGGAGTAACTTTCAGATGTGGTACTTAGATAGACTCCGTTTTGAAAAAAGAATAAATGATTGTAAACTTATTCTAGATTCGATATTATCTGAGGAACATAGAAATAAAATATATTTGACACGTTTTAATAAAAATTGTATTTGATGTTTTACTTAATAAAATTTTAGTTTCCTAAATGTGAATTGTATTTGAAATTAATTAGCACATTAAGACTTTGTAATTTGTATCAGCTAAAGCATAAAGTGAGGAACAGAAATAAAACAAATTTAACTAAAATTTAATTTCAATTTAATTAAACGATATTTTTTTTATCAATCCATGTATTATATTTTTAATCAAGTCCTAACCATTTCACATAAACTTTGTTTCCTTTCCTTCTCAAAATCTTCTCAATAAGATACACATCGGTATGCTTTACTTTTAGTAATTCTTGCTCATAAAAACCACCCAGAATGTCCTGATTATCTTCGTCTTGAATTAAATATGTCCAAGGGTTTGTCATCTTAACTTCTTTAATGTGGAATATCTCATTTGACCAATTTGGTGTGTAACCTTTTGAAAATGCCTCTCGATGCTTGCTTATTCGTACGTGATCACCCACTTTAAACTTTGGAGATTTTATATCTAACGTTTTAGCATGAGTAAATGCAGATTTCAAGATTCTATTTTCATTTGTTTTATTTACTTGTTTTGGCTTCATTCCTATTGAAGAATGTTTTGTATTGTTATAATCTTTTACAATATCCGCTAATATATTAAACCATTTGTAATTTCCTTGAATGCTAAATATTTTCCACATATTATTCTTTAAAGTCTTGTTCACTCTTTCTACTATACCCGCTTTCAAATTGGAAAACGTGCTATAATGGTTAATTCGAAATTGTTGCATCAAATTTTGAAAATTTACATTGAAAAACTCTCTCCCTCTGTCCGTTTGCAAGTTTTTTGGTGGAGTTTTTGCACTGATTAATATTTTTTTCATTGCCGCTGTTACGTCTTTTCCAGATTTAGATTTTACCGGTTCGGCCCAAACATACTTAGAAAATACATTTATGGTAATCAAGATATATTTAAATCCCTTATTAAATTTGGCATAGGGTAACATTTCAACCAAATCAGCTTGAAAAAGATCATTTAACCCTTTCACTACCACCCTTCTGCGTTTGTAGTTTTTTCTAGCAGGTTTATGTAATTCATTAACGACTTGTTGTTTAACGGTTGTCATGACAACAAACTTGTTTATTCAATTTTAAGGAAGTTCACTTTCTATGTTTTGTAATAATTCGAAATATAACTTTTATATGTTTTTTCCCATTCATTCAATTTATCAATTTGTATTGTATAACTTTTTTCATTTAAAACTTTACTAATTTTAGTAATCTCCTTTTCTAACGCATTAAAGGATTTTTTTATCTCTCCAGTTAAGAAAGTAGTTGATCTACTATCACTATTTTTGAATTCCTCCTCTGTTTTATTTAATTCTTGTTCTAATTTCTTAATTACACTGGACATTATATTTTCCAAGGAAATATATTGTTGATTTTCTTCCAAAGTGAGTTGGTCAATTGTTCTACTGTTAAGAATGCTATTTTGATTTCTTTTTTTTTTCATCATCTAACCTTTTTATAAAAGTTCTTAATTGTTTAATTTTTTCCTTGTGTTTTTCAATTATTACTTCTCTTATATTTGTTTCCATTATTTTATTAATTTTGTTGATATAATCAATTAATTTTTTGTCTTCCTTTTTAACATGTTCATTTAAAAATTGCAAATCTTTACTTATTTGATTTAGCGTTAGCAACTGTTTATTAACGTTTTCAATTGAGGTATAACATCCTTTAATCTGGTTTTCATACTTTAAAAAATTTTCATCAAAAACTTTAAGCTTTTTAGCAAAGATTTCATTATTTGTTTCATTTTCACCTAATCTCCTTTTTAAATTATTAATGTCACTTATTTTCTCTTGATTTTGTTTTGAAATATGGCGTCCAAATTTAACAACTGTCATGTTGAGCTTTCATTAAACTATAAATATAATTATATTTGATAGCTGTTATTTATAGTATTACTTTATCTTCTCTTAATTCTTCAATAATAGAGATAATCTCGTTACTATGAGCATTATTTCCCGCATCACTTGATGAAATTAATAAACGTAGCCTATCAACAATTTCGTTTACATTATTCCAGTATACATAGTCTGTATTTGATCTGTTTGTTTTCAAAATTAATCCCTTTCCTGTAGATTTGGCTCTAGTTGTTCTAAACGGAGGTTTTGGTTTGTTAAATGCTGTAACTAATCTTGGCAAGGTTTTTGTCTTTGTAATCCCCTTTCTTTGTAAATATGGTCCTATTATTGTAACATATTTGTGTGATGTATTTCCTTGAACTTGTTCATTTGAATCAAAATTCCTACGATATACATTTGTTTTAGCTAGAATGTTCATGTAATTATCTAAATCTTCCTTCTTATAACCTTTCGGTTCTTTTTTGAAAAGCAATTCGTATAAACCTGGCGTGCCTGTGTACGTTATTCCTCCCACTTTAATGTCTTTTCCAATAATTTCTACCGGTATCTGTGTTAAACCAAAAGAAAACTTATCCGTTTCGAGGTCATGAACTATTCCATAATAATGGTCAAATTTATGTTGTGTATCTTTCACACCCTCATCAATATATGATCTGGGTAATTCATGAAAATCTGCTAAGTAATCTTTATATGATGGTGTACCAACATAGGTTTGAATTGTTTTTCTAGTTTGTTCCAATATGTCTGACAAGTTTAAATTTGTTGTTGTGTCACTAGAAGGATCTGAAGTTTCTGCTATAACAGTTGATGACAATGGTTGTACTACAGGAGAGGAAGAAGTGATACTACTGTCATTTAAAAATGTTGGTAGTTCTGTAGGGAGTAACGGAGTTTTTCCTGTTTTCTGAATATTTTTCGTCGGAGTTGATGTTTTATAAAGCTTTGTAGGTGTTTTGAAATCTTCATACTTTGAAACTCTTTCTTCTTTTAAATCGAATGGTTCGGATTTACCAATACTTGAAATTAGCTGTTTAAGTGGTTGTGTTATTGGTCTATAAGTTTGTTCTAATTCGGACTGAGCAGTAGAAGCAGCTAATTTCAAGCTTTGATATTTCTGCTTCACGGCTTGTCTCGATCTTATTAATTCTCGAGCTAAACGTTTATCCATGCTGTACAAGTTTTAAATGAAATAAAACTGCAAATTTTTTACTTTTATAAATATATAAAGGAATCGAATTTACTCCTATATCTGCCGTGATTTACTTCACAATCTTTGTCAATTACAAGAAAGCCATATGGATCCATCCAACAGTTAGCACAAATATTTTTAAACTGATCAAATGTCATATCCAATATACAGTGGTCATTATATATATGTTTTAAACTCAAACAGTCCTGTTTAAATAAAATTATTAAGTTTGCATTTTCTCGAATTAGACGTTTAAGGATTGAGGAATATCCTTGAAAAATAAAAAAACAATCGGTGTTGCTATGCCTTCCATGCGTGAAATAGTCCCTAATAATAGATTGATTATGACAAGGAATATCATCAAAAATGATAACGGAATTTGGCTTTATTTCATTCATTTCATGGCTTCATTTCAGGTGAAATAATGTTCTCATCGCTATCATATTCAAAGTATCCAATTTCTTTCATAGGCTTTAACAACTTTCTTAAATATTCATATTTTGGTTGATCTAATGACTTTGAATAAACATAGACATTTTCAAACCTAATTCCATTAGGATGCTCGAGCAGTGTAAGCATAACGTTGGTTTTATCGCTACCACTGCAACCAACTATAAGCCCTCTTTTTGAACCACCGCAAAATAAGTCACCATGCTTTCTCAACTGTTTACTTAAAATTTTTTCGTCATGATTATTTACTGGTAATGAGAATTTTTGTTTTTCAATCCTCATTCCTAATCACACTAGTAAATATTTTTAGCTGTAAAAGTATTTATACCAGAAAAATGTCAATGTGCTTTTAGTATAAAAAGAACTTCAATGACTGTGGGTCGTCATAAGTTGAAAAAAACTATTAAAACACGTAATAGAAAAGGCTCTGGTTTAGTAAATAAATTAATTAGTAAACTACCTTTCGAAGTTCATATACCAGGATATAATTATTGTGGTCCCGGCACCAACTTGGAAAAAAGATTAACTAGAGGTGACGTTGGTATAAATCCATTGGATTCCGCTTGCAAAGAACATGATATATCTTACTCTCAGACTGAAGATTTATCAAAAAGACACATATCTGACCAAATATTAAAAAAAAAAGCCTGGGATAGGGTAAAAGCTAAAGATTCTTCTATTGGTGAAAAAATTGCAGCTTTAAGTGTTGCAGGAATAATGAAGGGTAAAAGAAAGTTCGGTTTGGTATTAAAAAATACAAAAGGGGGTAAACTTAAATTGAGAAAAAAACGTATCATTCGAACACCCAAAAAAATTGGAGGATTTCTACCTCTTTTGTTTCCCATTCTTGGCGCCCTGGGTGCACTAGGTGGAGGCGCGGCAGGAATTGCTAAGGCAGTAAATGATGCTAAAGCAGCTAAACAGCAACTAGAAGAAATACATAGACATAATATTGCAATGGAAAATGCTTCTAAAGAAGGCAAAGGATTATATATTAGACCATATAAAGGAAAGGGACTATTTATTAGACCTTATAAAGGAGGATCCGTCAAAATGAAAGCAATCAGACAAAAAAAAACTCAAAATAAGTTTTCCAAAAAGAGCACTTACGAACAATGATATTATTAAATATGTAAAGCTGTTAAAAATAACTGGCTTTAGAGGTGTTTTTATGCTCGATGAACTTCCAAAAAAAATTAATCTGAAAGAATGTGGTATTGTAAATTTGGATAAAAAACAAAATAAAGGATCTCATTGGACTGCTTATATTAAAAATAACAAAAATGTAATATATTTTGATAGTTATGGAAATTTAAAACCACCTTTTGAACTTCTCAAATATTTTAATTCGAATGGCAAAGTGGATGTATTTTATACTTATGAAAATAAACAAAAATTTAATTCATATAACTGTGGTCAACTATCCCTAAAATTTTTGCAAAAAAAAAAATAAACTCATTATTTATTGTAATATCTCATTCATAAATAAACTGCAATGTCTACCACAATTGCCATATCAGGAAACAGTTCTGTTTTGTCTGCTGATTTTAATCCGCCCATATATTTAGAGGATGAAAAACAATATTACCTGGGTTTAGCTGATTTTGAAACGTTTATGACTATCCCCAATATAAAAGAAGGATATAATAAATTTTGTATAGATAATAAAGTAATTGTTATTCCCGACGGAACTTATGACATTACAGATATAGAAACATACATAAGAGAAAGTATAGAAGATTTATTTCCGAATGAAAAAATTTTTTTTCTTTTAAAAGCAAATGCTAATACTCTAAAAACTTTTTTAATGTGTAGTAGAATAATTGATTTTACCAAGGAAGATTCGATAGGAAAAATGTTGGGTTTTAGTAGCAGGATACTAGAAGCTATGAAAGAGGAAGAATCAGATAATGTTGCAAAAATAACTAAGGTGAATGCTATTTGTATTGACTGTAATATTTGTGTCGGTTCTTACAATAATGGTAAACCTGTTCATATTATTCACCAGTTTTATCCAACTGTAGCTCCAGGGTATAAAATAGTTGAATCTCCTTTGCCCATTTTGTATTTTCCAGTTAGCGTCAAAGCAATTAACAATATAACAGTTAAAATAGTTGATCAAGACGGAGAACTTATCAGTTTTAGAGGAGAAACTATAACAGTAAGGTTACATTTACAAACAAGTGAAATATAAAATGGTTGTTAGATATAATAGAGCCCTTGGGATGAGACTTGCCCCTACCACTATCAACAAAGTAAAAACTTATAAAAAGAAAAAGCCTAAACAACAGTTCAGTATCAAATCCAACACCAACAAGTTAAGACGAGATAATCGTAAATTTCTCACATCCTTGGGTTTCACTGTTTTAAAATAATGAACATATTAAACGTAAACGAAAAGCTTTATGTAGACAATTCCATCGTCAGTTCTGAGCTTCACACATATCAACCATATATTTCTTCAAAATTCGATTACAATGATGAAATAAGGATCCCAATTCAAGAACTCGATGCTTACACTCTACCATCAGATAGTTTACTTTATATCGAAGGAAAATTAACTAATACAGAAGGTAAATATAAGAAAGAATTGCTATTTATTAACAATGGTATAGCTTTTTTGTTCAGAGAAATCCGCTATGAACTAAACGGAATTACTATAGATTCAATAAGAAATGTTGGATTAGCATCAACCTTAAAAAGCTACCTTTCTCACAATACCAACGAAAGTTTAAAACTGGAAAATGCAGGTTGGTTTCCACATCGGAAAGAAGGTGATACAATTTTAGTTGATAAAGATGGAAAATTCTCCGTATCCATACCACTAAAAATGCTTTTAGGATTTTTTGAAGATTACAGAAAAATTATTATGAATATGAAACAGGAATTGGTTCTTATTAGATCAACTGATGATTTAGATGGTGTTATTTTCAAAGAAGATACGGCACACCTTGTTACTGCTCCTGACACTCCATTGGTTACTTTCGATAAAATTTATTGGAAAGTTCCTCACATTCTAGTTGATATGCCACAACAACTTGCTCTATCAAAAATATTAGAATCAAATAAAGATATATTGATAGGATTCAGGAGTTGGGAACTTGTTGAATATTCTTCTCTAACCGAAACAACCCGTCACACATGGCCGCTAAAAACAACTAGTAAACTAGAAGCTCCTCGTCATGTTGTGATTGGCTTTCAAGAAAACAGAAAAGGGAAAATTGTTAAAGATATGAGTAAATTTGACAATATTACCTTGTCAAATATTAGAGTATATTTAAATTCTGAAAGATATCCTTATCACGATTTGTACTTAAATTTCGAAGAAAACAAATTTTCTGCTTTATACGAAATGTTTGCCAACTTTAGACAGTCTTACTATGGTGTTCCAAATGAACCCATTTTTAATCCTGAACAAGTCAAAAACATTAGTCCTATTACACATATTGATTGCTCCCATCAAAAAGAAACAATTCAAACGGGATCCGTAGTAATGAGAATTGAATTTGAGACACACAATGCAATTAAAAAAGATACTTCTGCTTATTGTCTTATTTTACATGACAAATTATTTAGCTACAACCCTCTTACTAAAATTGTGAAACAATTATAAACTTTATCCCCACTATTTTCATATTTCGATTTAATTTAAAGAAATTTTCAAAAGCTTTTAGTTTTAGTCATGACATCAAAACTACAACTACAAATTGAAAAATTTATTTTTAAAATTAATCAACTGAAAGAAGAAATTGCAAATTATTCAAGTAAAAAAAGTCTCATTAAAAAATTTGCTGCTTTGAAAATATGAGATTGGTTATAGATATTCAAGGATTCAAGGATGAAAAAAATAAATTTATACCGAAAGAGCTTGCAGCTTTTGATGGTTATGAAATGACTCATTACATTTTTAAAAAGCCTTTTCCAATCGAGTTTCTTTCACCTGATTGTCACAAGCAGGCGGTATGTTTAACGAAAAATTATCATTGTATACATTGGAATAATGGATTTACTCCATTACATCATTTCCCAAAAATAATTGAAACACTTACGAAGAAAGCAGATTTTGTTTTTGTAAAAGGAAGCGAAAAAAGGGATTTTATACAGAAATATTCTAAAAAGCCTGTGATTGAAATAGATGAACAACCAGCGCTAAAGCTAATGGAACCAAAATGCTTCTATCATTCAAAATCGCCTTGTATGTGTGCTTTGACAAATGTGTTATTTTTATATGACAATTGTTTTATGAATGAATAAAAATATAAAAAAACTTAATTACCTTTTTATTTTGCATTAACCAACCATGATTGAATACAATTAATATGATACCTTAAATCTAATTTTCTAAATTCATTTAAAAGTTCATACTCATTTTTATATTTTAAATAATCTTTACAAAATTTAGCGGCTAATTTACATTGTTCCATTCGATCTATATTATTAACATATGCTGACAAATCTTGTGCTTCTGCGTCTTCTTCGCCTACAATTGATAAATATTGGAAGTATGCAGCAGATATAATAAACTCTTCATACATTTCAGTAACCATTTGCTCCATTGTAAATATTATTAAATTTATTCTTCCTTTTCAATTTCTTGAAGAATAGTATCCTCGTCAATAAATTGCTTCAAGTCTTTTAAATAGTAACCAAAGCCAATATCTTTTAGA
The DNA here is from genome assembly GCA_030620095.1 of Kuschelorhynchus macadamiae. Classification (NCBI taxonomy): domain Eukaryota; kingdom Metazoa; phylum Arthropoda; class Insecta; order Coleoptera; family Curculionidae; genus Kuschelorhynchus; species Kuschelorhynchus macadamiae. The sequence goes on along the minus strand of JAUTXW010004532.1, from coordinate 8,309 downwards.
TCTTGAATAAGTTGAAAAAAATTTAATGTTTCAAAGTATTTGTTGCAACAGAGGGCAGCCTTTACGAATTCCGCGGATTGATTACAATAAAAGTCTATCCACTCCGGACCACTTGCCATACAATATGAGAAATAGGTTTTTGAAAGATTACTAAATTTCTCCTCTAATAATTTAACTGCAATCAGCAACTCAGCCATTTCATTTATTTAACATAATATTTTAAATATGTAGGGGGACGTCTCTTGCGAATAGGATTAACTTTCCTTGATAATACCTGTTTTTTATCTTCGTATAATTGAAACCTCTTTTGGGTTGCAATAATAGCAGGTATAAATTGGCAATCTTCTCCTATAAATTCTATTAGGTGGCTTAATTCTCCTACAAAGTATGATTTCCCAAATGTATTGAAAAACGTAGTAAGGCTTATAATTCCTTCTAAATAATCATCACAACAGTCAATTGCTTCCAAATAATCTCGTTTCAGTGGATAAAACAGCTTGGTGTATTCATCTTTCGAAATCACTTCAAAGAAATTTAGATATTTAAGTTTTAACTGTCTGATAGTTGTAGTTAATTTTTCGCGATTACACATAATTCACTTATTACTTGACACATTTTTTCTTTTTGTTTTATACAAAATTGGTGGAAAAATTCAAAAATAACTTTTTACGCAACTCGAGCACAGCTTAGTAAATGTGCCTCGGCATACTAAAATGATCATGATGCACCTATTTATAAGACTTAAGAATGCAAAATCAAATGTGGGAGAACAAAGAGAAAAAATTAAAAATATGATGCGAATGAGAATAAAAGGGGAGGAAGTTAAGAATGAGGGACATGAGAGAGAGGAAGAGGAGGAGGAGGAGGCGCTCCCCTATTATATCTACTCATCTTTAATCCAAAAATTTAGCCAAGTGCTGATAAAAATGTTATTATTCATATTTATTAACATAGATCCTACACAATACTGGTTCTGAGTAGTCGGATTCTTAACTACTATGCTATAAACATATCAAATTAGATGTTGCGCCGTCCGGGTATTGGATCTTTTTGATAATACCACCAGTCGCATCAAATTGAATTTTGCAGTAATGGTTCTTGTAAATATTTTTCTCAAAGACTTTTTTCTTTAAGACACTGGGTGACAAAGTTTTTAACAGATTTTTATTAATAACTCATAATACCTCTTGTCGATTTTGTCGAAATTTGGCAGTGTTGTTTTTAGTGACAAGAGGCTAATTCACCGTTAACTAGATGATAATTATTATATACACTGGCGTCCCAGCGTACACCCACACGAATATTATTTACAAAAAAATGTAGGGTAACCCGCACAGTTATTGGACAAGGACAGTTAATGGACGACAGGCACACACAGGTAAAGGTGAAATTAATGTTTATGCTGTAGAACACGGTGGCTCAGAGGAAATTATAACCGTCATGTCTACGCTTTCAGCCAATGGAAAAACTTGTCCTCCTGTGATAATTTATGGATATCAACGAAAAAAAGTGTTCCAGCGGAGTTGGGAATAGCAAAGAGTGAGAATGGTTGGATAACGTCAGAAGTATTTTTTGAATTTGTTGCCAATATATTTCACCCGTACTTGATCAAAGAAAACATCGAATTGCCAGTTATATTTTTTTTAGACGGCCATAAAACACATCTGACCTACGAGGTTAGCAAACTTTGTTCTGAACTTAGAATAGAACTCATTATACCCAAATGCAACACGAATTCTACAACCCGCAGTTGTTTCAGTTTTTGGCCCAATAAAACTTGATGGAAAAAAGCAGTTAGGGAGTGGTGCAATGAGCATGTTAATGAAGTAGTAACTGAAATAAACTTTGCCTGTATTCTAGAAAATGATGTGACTACTGCTATAAATCCAGACACACTGATAAATGATTTTAGAATATGTGGACTTTTCTCTTTTGTAGCTGACAACATCGACTTTTCAAAATGTCTTGGAAAATGTCAACCTTCGGTTGCCCCTAAACCTGAAGAAGCTGTAGAAGTTTCCTCATTTCTAGACCAAGACAAGACTTGCCTAATCTTGGTCTTGGTCTTGAAGCATAAAGACGGTCTTGGTCTTGGTCTTGTGAATCAAGACCAAGACAAGACTTAGCTCAATCTTGGTCTTGGTCTTGAAATCTTGGTCTTGGTCTTGAAGTCTTGTTGATAAAAATGTTTTATATTCGTTCTTATTCCGGATTTCAGTAGTTTCATTATTAATTCCTAAAGGATATTCTCAGGTTCTTGCCAGCTAGACTTCCCAAGCAACAGTGGTTTTTACAACACAACAATGCTCAAATTTGCCACCCGCCGTTTCACCTTTTAGTCACCATCATCAATTTTGTTTTCTCTTATTGTTTTATTACTTTTTTAAATAGTCCCTTACCATTAAGTATTTAGGTTCTTAATGACAAGGCAAGTGTAAATGTCAATTGAAGATGCTATATAAAACGTGATAATCTAATATTGAGAAAAAATATAGTAATGATGATGGACGAAAGATCAAACGTCGGATAGCAAATCTGAAAATACCGTTGTATAGCTGGAAAAAAGTGACAATAAGAATGTGTTTTTAATTTTGGATATCAACCAGCGCCAGAGAAATAAAATATAAATCTTCAATGTTCGGCTTTTTTCGGATGTCTCCTACTACTACAGGGATCTTAAAAGCTTTTAAACGGCATATTTTAATTTAATGGTAAGAATCGAGTTTGAAACCCGGTACGTACCTTTAAGAATTCTTTATTCGGTGTAGATTTTCATATCTCTTAAGATACAAACACTCTCTTTCGCATGAGCTGAAAATACCCCTTTTACCGACTCGCCCCCCCCACCGATAATTTTTTGGCTGCATTAACACACATTTTCTGTTCGGTTGCGTTTAGAAAGTAAATACGTATTTCGCAAAGAGATTTTACAAAAAAAGATGTTAACATTGTACTTGCTGAAGTCACCAATCTTGAACATCAACATGGTTTATAAATTTTATTTTATGGTTCAGTTCTTCTAACCGATGCGACGGTCTCCACCCTAGCGTTGCAGCAGACCTTGTATACCTTTTTTTTGTAGGTATGTAGGAAGTTTTAAAACTGGGGACCAAAAACTTATTTAAAATACATACAATCCACCATCAAATCCTGTTTTAAGCTGATTAATAATTGAGAAAAAATATTGATTTTAATTCTACAGAATAATTGAGTTTAAACTTCATGCAGAATGCATGACATAAGTTTTACATGCAATATGCAAAAGCATGCGCATTTGCGTCCACTTTAAGATGAAATCATAGGCGTTCGCAATACGTTTTTAAGACTCGTTCAAATTTAAATATTTAAAAATTATAAAGAATAAAATATTCATTATTTGCTTTGATCCAAAAGTCAATAAGTTTGAATAGTTTTAACTGTGAAGAGTGTATCTGGCCCAAATTAAAGGAGTACATTTTTCAGTCAGCTATATTATTTGGCCTTCTTCACCAATTTGATTAATTTTTGGCGGGATTATAGTCTGACAGAATATTATGTTCTTACTGAAATGCCGAATTTTAGAATAATTATACAGATATAATAATTTGTACTATGAGGTTTTAGCAACTAAGATGTTGAAAAATGTTAAAAATATTTAGCGAATGAACAACTAATTAAAATAAGTCCATATTTATTAAATGACAATATTTTACAATTTCGTATTTAAGGCAGATAAGGTAATTCTTATTTCTTAATTTGCGACTAAAATTGTTCAAAAGTCAATCAAATAAGTAGAGTTTTAACTATGCCTCTAACTAATAGAGAGACAGACAGATCGACGAAACTGAGAAAACATGATTGTTATAAACTCAATAAACATTAGTTATTGCCTCGCTAGCCTGACTGTAAAGACTGTTCCCCGTGTGTAGAAGTACATTTTGAAACTAAAATATGTATAATCATTCAGTCGTATTATATGCAAATAGTTCATAATAAACATAAAAGCACTTGCTACGCTACTGCCTACCCTTTGAACCTATCAGTCTAAGCTCAGAGGGAGGCGAATGGTACGCGATAGCCAATCATAAAACAATTATCTACCTACTACAATGTCGTTGGGCGCCGCGTTGTAACTTATGCGGAAAAGGGCTTTTTTTACATAGAATTTTACTTGTATAAGATATTACAATTTAGAAAAACCAAAATAGTTTGGTAACATTGAATTCCGATGCCTATTTTTTGTCCGCATTCTTTTTGCAGGCCTAGATCCCTTGGCAGATTATGATTATTAGGTATTTCCCTAAATTGTGCTTGTACTACTTCTCATTAACTGTTCAGTATTCATTATCGACTGTTGTATCGTGCATGTTGCTATTTTTTAAAATGTCGAAAAGATCTAATTTAGCTGAAAGTAGTACCAAGAGTAAAGTAAAAAAACCAAATGTAATTAGTTCGGGTAGTACCGTTGATACTCTTGAAAAGGATTTGGTGGACGACGAAGGTGCAGGTTCTTCTGCAGAAACTCAGAAAAAAACTGGCTACTCCAAATATTTTAATTATATTAAAGAGCAAAACGAATTAACAGCCAAATGTAAAATCTGTGAAGAAAAGAAAATAAACAATATTTTAAAAATGAAGAATTCTAACACATCCGGATTAAAAAGACATCTGTTGGCAGCACATATCAATCAATTTCGAGAAATGTTTGGCAGTGAGATTCCGAAGAACCAAGCAACATTGAAAAGTTTTGTTGAATCAAAACAGGTATGTAAATAATCGTAATTGTTATTATACTTTTACTATTTTTTTTTAAAGAGCAACTAATTAAGAAAAAAACAGTCACTTTGATTTAGTTTACTTTTGGATGATTTGCAAATCGCAATTATTTTGTTCTATACAGGGTGTATTAAAAAACAGGAAATATTACAAAGGCTAAAATTTTACATTTTTATTAAGTATTTTATTTTTTTCAGTAAAAAGGTTCTTTTTACCATAAGTATTTTATTTTACTATGAGAAAAAAATGTTAAAGATAGCAAGTTTTTTTGCTTATGATGCTATCATTTAATTAAATTAAATTTTCTAAGCTTGCAGTTACAAGTTACAATTAAAAATTTTTTGTAAGAAGGTAGCCCTGATAATGGCGAAAGCCGAAAGCCCTCTGCTACAGCTTTATTAATGAAAAGTTTTGCACAAAATTGTTGATATAAAAATTAATATGGCGAACTGCTTTAAAAATTACCAACCTTTTATGGGCCATTTGGTATTATTTTTTTGCCATTTATCTGAATTTCATTATTTTGCAAATATTGTCAGATTTTTAAACTAAAAAATTCTTAAATCTCAACTTTTATTCAAAACCAAAGATTATGCTAGGTGTCTACCGCATAGCTTTCGCGCCGATATTTGTTTATTTCTGGTTTGATCGAAATAATTTTGGAATGGGCTGTAAGTTTGCGAAATGACATATTTTGACGGTCTGTTTAACAACTAACATGTCCTAATAAACATCATCAAATTTAGCGCCGGCCTCTATATGGATCAACTTGCCTTATGTAAATACCGGAAATTGTTAATAAATTTGCTGATCATCATTGGGTAATATTAATTTAAAAAAGAGAAATATTCAAAATTTGACATTAATTTTAACAAAGGTAAATAAATGGGCGGGTTCATTTAATTTTATTAGGTTATCACCTTATATAAATTATTTTTTTCTAACTTGTATAACTTAAATTATTAATGAAAATAACATAATCCTATTTTTTCGACATTATTTAGGTAAAATCAAATAGTTTTAAGCCAAGTCAGGCACTTCGAATTCAAAAACACATTTTAAATAAAAATATCAGAATGTTATGTAAAATTCCGATTAAAACAGAAATTGTCAAACTTTTACTAATGGGTCCAAATATGTTTTTTAAACCTACATCCTATACTAAAATTCCATTCGATCAAAACCAAAAATGGCAGCGCGAAAGTGTTCTTGTAGACACCCGTATTTGTTTATTTTGGACTTGTTCAAAGTTGATTAAATTTTAACCATTTCGAACACAAAATTTGTAATTAAAGTGAATCAATATAGCGTAATCCCTTAAAAATTACAGTTTTTCCCTAGAGAATTTTCTTTGGAACACCCTATATAATTTTTTATCAAATCATCATAGATTTAAAACCAGCTCTAAATATTTTAATCCTAAATCTAGAAAAAATTAAATGTTATCAGTTAACTGGCGACGACTGGGAATTATTGGAAAAGGTTGCAGCTTTTTTAAAACCTTTTAATAATCTTTCGACAATTTTGTGCGGAGAAAAAAGTATCCCACTCTTCCCATAGTAGTATTATCATTTATTATGCTATTGGACAAAATTGATAATCAAATTAATGAATATCAATATAAGGAAAATAAAACAGAAATCGAAACATTACTCTTAGAATCTTTTGTAAATTGTAAAAAAAAAACTAATGAAGCATTATTTAAAAACCAGTTGGATCTATTGCTCTATTCTTATTCTCGACCCTAGGCATAAAGTGGAAACTTTTTCATTAACCTCATGGGGAGGGAAATGAAGGAGGAAGCAATAAGATCTTTGAAGCTATGTTTCAAAAGTATAAGAGTTAGGGTGAGGCTGAAGTTGAGGTCGAGGGAGATTCAGGTAGTTCTGCTAGTAATGACGAAATCGAATATACGTTTTTATTTGAAAAAAATACCGATAAACAACAAAAAAATGAAATAAATGAGTATTTGGGATCTAAACGTGCACAAAAAAATATCGATATATTAGAGTGGTGGAAGGAGCATGAGATGCAATTTCCAACATTAGCCAGAATGGCAAAAGATTTTTTATCGATTCAGGCTACTTCTGTGTCCGCAGAGCGCCTTTTTTCACAAGCAGGTCTCATAAATAGCAAACTACGAAATTCGTTAAACGAGGAATCAAATAAGTGTTTGCTTTGTTTAAGCTCATGGTGTAAAAGTGATTTAAAAAATGATATTATGGGCAATGTCGATTAAAATTTAATTAAGAATAAGTATAAAAAACTGTTAATATTTATTTTAGGCTATATGTATTATTATCTTGTTAGTTAGTATTACACACATTTATTTACTCCTTTGTTGTAAACTGTAATAGTAAAAATATATTAAAAATATGTTTAACCAACAAGACGCTTTTTTTTTAACCAAGCACAAAACCAATCTACGACTTCCTAAAAAAACATTACAAAATCATAGTATAAAATTTTTAGAAAATTTGATTTGCATAGTGAGGGCATATGACTAAAATTCAGAAATGCGATGTTGACTTTTCTACAAAAAACTGAACATCATTTTGTCAATATAACAAATATATTTATTTTTAAAGGAAGTTAGATGTATTGTGCTGAATTCTTTTATTTACTTATTTTAAAAATATTAGCAGTTACAAATCATACATCTATCTATTAACATTTAAAATTTATTGTGCGAAAATTAACTGGCATAGAGAAAATCGGTGTTTAATTTTATGCTGTCTTAAGTTTTAAGAAAAATCAACAATCAAGTTTTAAAAAAATCCCAAAATTGCCAATATAACGTCTAAGCGACAACATCGCATTTTTTTAGATATTTTAGTGAGGTATCCCTTATGTACTTTAGTACAACTCAGTCAACATAATTATGATTTAAGTCATAAAGTTCTGGTAGATGTACCTAGTTGATAAATGTGAAGAATTTCGGCATAAAAAGTCTCTTATTTAGCTTTTGCCTATAATAACATGTAGGTAGGTTTGTAGGTATATTTAAAGTTTTAACCAACTAAAAAAGATTTTTAATGAAAAAATCTAATTATGTTAATATTCTTATAACAATTTCAAACAATTCATTTACCAGATTAATATACCGATACTAACAAGTGCGTGGGTTGCGTTTAGCGATATAATAACCGCTCATAAAAAAGTGCCTGTAAAAAGGTCCTAATCTTATATGAATAAACAGAAAATAAAGTCAGGAGACGAAAAAATATAATTTTGCCGACAAGCTGATGCAACGCGCTAACAAGCGGCTTCCGTCTTCAACAAGTAGCCAAAAGACCGCCTGTATATTTAATCTGGACGTTCAAGTAAAAATAGACAGACTGTTTGTTAATATACCTACTTAACTATTTTAGTTTCAAGACCAAGACCAAGACAAGAGTCTTGAGATGCAGTCTTGGTCTTGGTCATGGTCTTGAGACTCAAGTCTTGGTCTTGGTCTTGAGGCGATTTGCAGGTCTTGGTCTTGGTCTTGGTCTTGGTACCAAGACCAAGACAAGACCAAGACTAGTCTTGTGATCTCGCGAAGCCCTACTCAT
>JAUTXW010004531.1:600000-815962 GCA_030620095.1 Kuschelorhynchus macadamiae | reverse complement strand
TCTGTTCCATATCCCTTAGAGACTTTAATAACATATCTGGTTTGTAAGCGGAAAACTCCCTCGAGAGATTATGGATATCGTCAATTTTTTTCTCCATGAGATCCCACCTGGATTCACTCTTCACTAAAATGTCATACATTTCAGAAATTGTCGGTACACTACTTGACAATTGAGATACACGGTTTGCGACTGAATCAAAAAGTTCATGTGGAATCAAATTTTGAGATACCTTTGTGATTTTATCGTTGAGATATTTCAAACTAGGGGAGTCGCACAGGGCGCAGAAAAATCGGAGGTGGGTTGATTTTTGTAATATCAAGATTTTTGTGGTAGCCTTATCAAGGCCCGTGCAATTCATGCAAAAAGATCGTTTACACTCGCCACTACAACGAAGTTTATTGTATTTGTCTTTCTCTGAAAACTCTTTACGGCAATTGTCACACTTGTATTCAGCCATATTTAGAAAATGAATAATTCGAAACAAAAATACACAGCGAAAACAAAACAGAACAAACACACGTACTGCGAAGCAGCTCGACTGCGAGGAACGCAAAACAAAGCACACCCGAACAGTACCGCAGTCGAACTGCAAAGAAGAACAAGTGTATCATTCGTACGAGTTAGAAACTTTGGCAGTCGTTAGTTCTCTGAAGAAATTTAGGGTTTACCTTGTAGGAATTCATTTTAAAATAGTAACAGACTGCAATGCTTTACGCACGACTTTAACGAAACGAGACCTGATTCCCCGCATAGGAAGGTGGTGGTTAACAACGCTGGAATTTGATTTCGATATTGAATATCGGCCTGGGACAAGATGTCTCATGTTGATGCGCTTAGCAGAAATCCAATTGAGTCGAACGTCGACTTGGATATATTGCACGTTAATGTATCCGACGAGGATTGGATTTTGGCGGCGCAGCTACAAGACGAAAGGTGTAAGCACTTACTCGAAGTTTTGCAGCGAACGCCCACCAGCAAAGAGGGAACTCAAATACACAAAGAATATTGCCTCAAAGAAAACCGATTATACCGGAAGACTCAAAATGGCCGACGATGGGTAGTCCCAAAGGCATCCCGCAGGACCATTCTCATGTATTACCACGATGGACTAGGACACTTTGCAGTTGATAAGACCATCGAAGCCGTAAGCAAAACATATTGGTTCCCTTCTATGAGGAAATATGTTAAAAACTACATATCGTCCTGCCTGGGATGTATGTATAATAAAAAACCATCGGGTATAACGCCAGGAAGCCTGCATAGCATTGAAAAGAAAGCGATACCCATGGACACGGTACATCTAGATCATTTGGGGCCATTTGTTAAAAGCAGTACCTAACACGAAAACTGAACCAGTGACTAAGTTTTTGAACGAAATAATAGAAACCTTTGGAGTCCCACGGAGGTTTATATGCGACAGAGGGACTGCCTTCACAAGCAAAGCATTCACCGAATATTGCTTAAAATTTGGAATTAAACGGGTTCTATGTGCAACGGCCACACCGCGTGCCACCGGGCAAGTTGAGCGAATTAACCGAGTTGTTCTCTCTTCATTATCTGCTAGTGTTGATGATGAGAGGTCTTGGGATGATAAAATAAGCATGATTCGATTTGGAATCAACACAACTATTAGTACCGTTACGGGAAAAACACCGTATGAAGTATTTTTCGGATATCGACCACGTGGAGTAAACGACTCATTTTTGACGACAGAGGTTCAACATGAAGAACCTTCAAACCTTACTGAGGTCCGAGCTAACGTAGCTGAAAAGATAGCCAAGAAGCAGGCTGAACAAAAAGGATCGTACGATAAACGACATGCTAAACCTAAACGTTACGAAGTTGGCCAACAGGTAGTTGTCGAACGAAACAAAGGTTCGAACGATGGGCAAAGTCGAAAGCTCGAGCCACGATATCACGGCCCATTTACGATCACGGCAGTTCTCGATAACGATCGATATGTCGTGGAAGACTTGAAGGGGGCGAAACGTTCGCGAAACCCGTATAAAGGGGTGTGCCCCTCTGAAAAGATTAAAATTTTTAAAACAGTTGTGAGTTCTGACGATTCTAAGGATGAATCGGAAGATTTACCTGTTTAGGTTATTTTAATAAACTAATTTTTATTTTTATTTTTATGTTTCAGAAGCGGGTAAGTCTGTCTTCCCGAGGACGTGAAGATGTCAGGTTAGGCCGACTGTAGAAACGCTTCGGCAAGACACTCGGTTTATCGGGTGAAATATTGGATGACTGTTCTCGACGTTATGTAATAAGATAAGAGTTTTTCTTTGTGTTGAATCAGGTAGATTAGTCAGTCTTGGGAGACAGAAATTATTGTTACGGGTAGTACGAAATATACGTTGTTTGAAAGAACATTGTATTGATTTTTCGGTTTGAGTTTACAATAGTATATTGAATAGGATAATATTGAGACTCTAACTGGTGTTTATAGAATAAAGACATTCATAGTTTTACAATACTGAATCCAAGATTCAAGGAGTTTAAATTTGCTGTCCCAGTCTTTTTTCATTGTTATGATATACTTCAATTTTATAATAAATGTCTAACTGTATTCTGGAGATATTTAAAATTCTATCCAAAAAGCATAGTTTAGCATTCAGACTTTTCGTCCAGATCCAGTATCAAAAGATTGAAGATTGCCGAAAAAAGCAATCCGATTAACTCGGCGCGGCGCCTTTATATTTGTTAAAAGTCTGAAATTTCGGTATATCGGCTCTATAGTCCGCACAAATAGGTCCAATCTTTTGGCTACCAAATAGACATTCAGAAGCCGAAATATCGGAGCTGTACTCATGTATTAAGGGCCCGAACATTCGGCTCCTCAGACACTTCCACTTCCTTTAATTTATGTTTAATGAAATATATATGTCAAACAAAAACTTGAAAAAAGATATTTTTGATGATCGTCAATAAGCACTGCAATTCAATTTAAAAATAAAATTGTTTGTAAGTTTTTATGCAAACGGGCCAAATTATTGTTTTATTATTTTAAATGTAGTCTTCTTTATTCACACTCATTTATTTTTATCATTAAATGTATAGGAAAAAGAGATTATAATCAAAAAGAAAAACAAAAAATTACAGATGCTTATTTTTGAATTAAAAAAATAATTATAATTAATAATATTTTGGTTTTAAACTCAGTTAATTTTTAAATAATAATTTTTCAATAACACCGCTTGTTTAAACATGAAATAAAGTATATTTTATTATATTCGCTTTTTTCTCTACATTTATTTATAAAAATTAGTGGTGCCGTGGGTATACCGAATGCGTATCGGCTGGAACCGAATCCAAGTTTTCATTATTATTTCTTTTTAAAACGAAACTAGAAAATAAGAATACTCGGTCATTCTCTAAACTTCCATGTTTTCCCTAGTTAGAAATATCTTAGAAGTCAAAGAAAAACAAATTAAATATCAATTTTGAAGGTATAGATGTGAAAACAAATTTGAAAGTATGCGAAATATTTGTAAGAGAAATGGTGTCAAATATAATAGGGATGAGAGGAGAGACCGAAGACTTAGATAAGGTGATAACTTCAATTGAAAGTGTCAAGAGTTTTATTTGGAAAGTGCCGGACACATTAAACGTAGGTTTCCGTTTAATGACAGAAGTCGACAATTTTTAAACATGTTAAACCCAGAAGCAATTCTCAATCCCGTAATAAAAAAATTTGCCCTCGATTGATGAATTTCTCCATTATATTTCAGATTTACCCTGAAAATATGAATGAATGAATGAATTAGATAGCGAATAACTGAATTTGATTGTAAATGAATACTTAGAAATACTAGTTTACTTTTAAATGAAGTCCCCGATAATAATAACTTTGAGTAATTATTTTCTGGGCGACTAAGAAATTAAACAAAATCTTTCAGTTGACCCAAATAAAATTAACTTGGCAACGTTTGAATATTTTTTCAAGAAATAAGTTAGACAATATGACATTGAGAACAATGAAGATTCAATCAGTGAAGACGCGCTAATCATTATAATAATATAATGATTCAAAATTCACACAAATAAATCTTAGGATCCTCCGAATACCGGATTCTTTTACTTCAAGCCAAACCAATTCTATTGAGTTTAGCTAACAATAATACGGTGGCAGTTGAAGTACTGTAATATTTCGTTTTAGTCATTTTATCAACCACATATTTTGGGTAGTACGTTTTTTAAAATTAGCATTTACAAGCAGATCCTTTTTGATGTCATATTTATGGTATTTCATTTAAAATACTTCTTCAAGCTTCCTAGAATAAGATGGGAGTTTTCTTTGACTGAAATGCTAGTAAATCGCCGTGATACAAATTTAGATTGTCTTTCTGTTAGAGCTGTTAAATATGACGTTTGCCAACAAATAATTTCGTCTTTTTCGCCAAAACAGACTTTCGTCTTTGCAGTTTTTCCAAAGTTGATTATTTTAGAACTCTTATGGACGGAATGTTTTCTTGTTTTCACACCTCATCCAACATTTTATCCGAGGTAGGTATTTCTTTAATGGGATAAAATGAATGTTCAATTCATTCAGCAGTTTTTATATTATCTTTAAGTTCATTTCTTCCTGTACTTTTTCCTGGTGACTGGATCGAGCCTTTTTCCTCATGTGAGTCTGTATATTGTTAAATTACTGGGTTTTTAAGGGCATTAAACAACATTAGGAATAATATTTTTTTTATATTTTGACTGAGAGGAGAGACTTAAGACTTAGATAAGGTGATAACTTCAATTGAAAGTGTCAAGAGTTTTATTTGGAACGTGTCGGACACATTAAACGTAGGTTTCCGTTCAATGACAGAAGTCGACAATTTTTAAAGGGTTTAAACACGTTAAACCCAGAAGCAATTCTCGATCCCGTAATAAAAAAATTTGCCCTCGATTGCCGAATTTCTCCATTATATTTCAGATTTACCCTGAAAATATGAATGAATTAGATAGCGAATAACTGAATTTGATTGTAAATGAATACTTAGAAATACTAGTTTACTTTTAAATGAAGTCCCCGATAATAATAAATTTGAGTAATTATTTTCTGGGTGACTAAGAAATTAAACAAAATCTTTCAGTTGACCCAAATAAAATTAACTTGGCAACGTTTAAATATTTTTCCAAGAAAAAGTTAGACAATATGACATTGAGAACAATGAAGATGCAATCAGTGAAGACGCGCTAATCATTATAATAATATAATGATTCAAAATTCATACAAATAAATGTTAGGATCCTCCGAATACCAGATTCTTTTACTTCAAGCCAAACCAATTCTATTGGGTTTAGCTAACAATAATACGGTAGCAGTTGAAGTACTGTAATATTCTAATTTAGTCATTTTATCAACTACATATTTTGGGTAGTACGTTTTTTAAAATTAGCAATTACAAGCAAATCCTTTTTGATGTCATATTTATGGTATTTCATTTAAAATACTTCTTCAAGCTTCCTAGAATGAGATGGGAATTTTCTTTGACTGAAATGCTAGTAAATCTCCTTCCATAAAGCCATTTTTATTATGAATGTGTGATTATTAATTAAATTCGTAATACAAATTTAGATTGTCTTCCTGACACTTTCTTAGAGCTGTTAAATATGATGTTTGCCAACAAATAATCTCGTCTTTTTCGCCAAAACAGACTTTCGTCTTTGCAGTTTTTCCAAAGTTAATTTTTTTAGAACTTTTATAGACGGAATGTTTTCTTGTTTTCACACCTCAGTCAACATTTTATCCAAGGTAGGTATTTCTTTAATGGGATAAAATTAATGTGCAATTCATTCAGCAGTTTTTATATTATCTTTAATTTCATTTCTTCCTGTACTTTTTCCTGGTGACTGGATCGAGCCTTTTTCCTCATGTGAGTCTGTATATTCTTAAATTATTAGGTTTTTAAGGGCATTAAATAGAAATAATATTTTTTTTTATATTTTGACAGAAGAATTTTATTAACCCTTTTCACAAAAACAAGATCAAACACGTTAGCAAAGAATCTTACCAGAAGATAAACTAAACATTAATACGAAAAGAACTTAATTGCAACTTAATTTCTCCACAACGGCAACGACCAGTTAGTATCTCTAGTTATTACAACGACTAGAGACACTAACTAATCGGAACGTTGTGGAGAAATTACCAATAAGAATGAATTCCCACACCATATATTTCAGTTAGTCTCAAATAGATGTTCTGTGTATGTATTTGTTTGACAAAATGACAATGTGCTACGTGTTTTTTATTTTGCTTTAATGTTATTTGCTGTTATTGACCCTTTGATTTACGTCTAATAATAAGATAATTTTTGATTTTTTAAAATCTTAGATTTTAGAGAACGAATAGAGACTCTATTCGGACACGAGAAAGAAAGCTTCGAAAATGCCAAATGTGATTTTGGCGAAACGTCAGCAAAACTGTTCTTTTCAGAACGACAGTAGTGAATGGATGTACACCCGGAATGAAAACATATTATATATATATATATATATATATATATATATATATATATATATATATATATATATATATATATATATATATATATATTCAATTTTCTTGATTTAAGGTCAATTTAAAAAATTTACACATATACTTTAAATCATATATTTGCCCATAAACATGATGTAGTTAGATAACGTTTCGACCGCACTTCGGTCTTTTTCATATCTAAAAATGGAGAAGGGCGTAGAATTTTAATTTAGTATTTTTACATTTAATATTTTATTTTGTTAGTATTACCTTAGAACGTAAACTATTAAGGAAAGTACATTTATTTTTAATTTTATAAAAATGGAAAGTGAAAATTTTCCTTCTTACCTCAATACGTAGGATTATTCAAAACGGCACAAGATGTCACATTTCCACATATATACATACACATCGATACAATTAAAACACACGTATTATGTTAAAACATTAAGATAAGACATCACATTGGTTATTCCAGTATTGAAATATAAAATTTACTCAGGTTGTTGACGTCCTTCTTATCGTTGATGGCATTTTTACTTTTTTGTATTTTGACCATCTCAAAAAATTCTCTTTTTTTAGTTTGCGGTTCGGATTTTAAGATTTTGGTGTTACTATAATCAAAGGTATGTTTTTTTGAATTTTCATGATTTGTTAGAGCCGTCGCGTTTTTTTTGTCATACTTGTGACCCTTCAGTCGGTTTTCCAAGTATTGGCTAGTTTGACCTATGTACACACTGTTGCAATCTTTGCAGGGTATTTCATAAATAACATTACTTTTTTTGTTTTTTGGGATTTTGGATTTTAATCTGGAAAAATTATTTGATAGTAGATTGGAAGCCTTGTGACAAGTTTGAATATTATATTGTTTAAATAATTTTTGAAGTGGTTGGGATAAGCCGTTTATAAAGGGTAAAGATATAAATTTTTTTGTGTTTGAAGTCTGATTATTTTTTCTGTCGTTCGAGTTATAAAATTTGTGGATTCTACTTTTAATGGTTTTGTTTATAAAATGTTCGGGATAATTATTTATTTTTAGAGCATTTCTGGCTTTTTCTAAGGCTTGCTTCCGGTATTCAGGATCTGAGAGCATGATGGCGCGATCTGCTAAACCTACAATTACGGATTTTTTTTGGGAATTTGGGTGGTTCGATTTATAGTTTAAGTATCTAGAAGACCAAGTTGATTTTGTATACCATTCAGTTTTCATATTTTCGCCTATATGGTGTATTGTTAAGTCTAAAAAGTTAATTCTGTTATTTTTTTCGACTTCAATTGTAAATTGTAAGCTTTTATGAAATTCGTTAAATGTAGTTAAGACATTATTTACTTGATTTTCTGGTATTGTAGTAATGCAGTCATCAACATAACGGTAAAAAAATGGTATGTCGATGTTTAGATTTTTTAAAACTTTTGTTTCCAGGTCTTCCATTACTATTTGTGCTACAACGCTTGATATGGAGGCACCCATTGCGCATCCCTCTGTTTGTTGATATAACTGATCTTCATATAAAAAATATGTGGAGTTAAGGGTTAATTCAACTGCTTTGATAAATTCCTCTTGTGGTATATCTGTATATTTTTTAATTTCTGACCACTTTTCTTTTATTACTTTTATTGCAAGTGGTATGGGTACATTTGTATATAAGGATATTACGTCTAACGAGATTAGCAGGTAGTTTTTTGGAATTTTTATTTTTTGTTTAAATTGAAATGAATCTTTTATATAATAGTTGTTTTTGTATATAATATTACTGAGGATACCTTTTAAGTAATTTGATAGAGGGGTGTATGGGGATTGTATGCAAGAAACTATTGGGCGCAATGGGATATCTTTTTTATGAAGTTTTGGTAATCCGTATATTTTTGGTGGCACGGCGTTTCGAATTTTGAGGTTTTTAGCAGTATTTGGAGAGATAAATTGTTTTTTTTCCCAAAAATCAATTAGTTCGTTATTTTTTTTTTGGTATTGGTTTGTGGGGTCCAATTTAATTTTTTTGTATGTTTTTATATCATTCAATAAGGAATTCATTCAAAAACATACAAAAAAATTAAATTGGACCCCACAAACCAATACCAAAAAAAAATAACGAACTAATTGATTTTTGGGAAAAAAAACAATTTATCTCTCCAAATACTGCTAAAAACCTCAAAATTCGAAACGCCGTGCCACCAAAAATATACGGATTACCAAAACTTCATAAAAAAGATATCCCATTGCGCCCAATAGTTTCTTGCATACAATCCCCATACACCCCTCTATCAAATTACTTAAAAGGTATCCTCAGTAATATTATATACAAAAACAACTATTATATAAAAGATTCATTTCAATTTAAACAAAAAATAAAAAATATAAAAATTCCAAAAAACTACCTGCTAATCTCGTTAGACGTAATATCCTTATATACAAATGTACCCATACCACTAGCAATAAAAGTAATAAAAGAAAAGTGGTCAGAAATTAAAAAATATACAGATATACCACAAGAGGAATTTATCAAAGCAGTTGAATTAACCCTTAACTCCACATATTTTTTATATGAAGATCAGTTATATCAACAAACAGAGGGATGCGCAATGGGTGCCTCCATATCAAGCGTTGTAGCACAAATAGTAATGGAAGACCTGGAAACAAAAGTTTTAAAAAATCTAAACATCGACATACCATTTTTTTACCGTTATGTTGATGACTGCATTACTACAATACCAGAAAATCAAGTAAATAATGTCTTAACTACATTTAACGAATTTCATAAAAGCTTACAATTTACAAATGAAGTCGAAAAAAATAACAGAATTAACTTTTTAGACTTAACAATACACCATATAGGCGAAAATATGAAAACTGAATGGTATACAAAATCAACTTGGTCTTCTAGATACTTAAACTATAAATCGAACCACCCAAATTCCCAAAAAAAATCCTTAATTGTAGGTTTAGCAGATCGCGCCATCATGCTCTCAGATCCTGAATACCGGAAGCAAGCCTTAGAAAAAGCCAGAAATGCTCTAAAAATAAATAATTATCCCGAACATTTTATAAACAAAACCATTAAAAGTAGAATCCACAAATTTTATAACTCGAACGACAGAAAAAATAATCAGACTTCAAACACAAAAAAATTTATATCTTTACCCTTTATAAACGGCTTATCCCAACCACTTCAAAAATTATTTAAACAATATAATATTCAAACTTGTCACAAGGCTTCCAATCTACTATCAAATAATTTTTCCAGATTAAAATCCAAAATCCCAAAAAACAAAAAAAGTAATGTTATTTATGAAATACCCTGCAAAGATTGCAACAGTGTGTACATAGGTCAAACTAGCCAATACTTGGAAAACCGACTGAAGGGTCACAAGTATGACAAAAAAAACGCGACGGCTCTAACAAATCATGAAAATTCAAAAAAACATACCTTTGATTATAGTAACACCAAAATCTTAAAATCCGAACCGCAAACTAAAAAAAGAGAATTTTTTGAGATGGTCAAAATACAAAAAAGTAAAAATGCCATCAACGATAAGAAGGACGTCAACAACCTGAGTAAATTTTATATTTCAATACTGGAATAACCAATGTGATGTCTTATCTTAATGTTTTAACATAATACGTGTGTTTTAATTGTATCGATGTATATGTATATATGTGGAAATGTGACATCTTGTGCCGTTTTGAATAATCCTACGTATTGAGGTAAGAAGGAAAATTTTCACTTTCCATTTTTATAAAATTAAAAATAAATGTACTTTCCTTAATAGTTTACGTTCTAAGGTAATACTAACAAAATAAAATATTAAATGTAAAAATACTAAATTAAAATTCTACGCCCTTCTCCATTTTTAGATTTGAAAAAGACCGAAGTGCGGTCGAAACGTTATCTAACTACATCATGTTTATGGGCAAATATATGATTTAAAGTATATGTGTAAATTTTTTAAATTGACCTTAAATCAAGAAAATTGAAATAAAAATATATACTCAAACTGGTCAAAGAAAAATTAAACCAATAAAATTTATATATATATATATATATATATATATATATATATATATATATATATATATATATATATATATATATATATATATATATGTATACATATATCTTTCTACAGAAACAACCCAATTTCCAAGTTTCCTTGCAACTTTTTAACCCTGAGCTAATAAAACTTTCATTGGTTAGAATAATTTCCCTGAAAAAACACATTCATTGAATGTGTATTTTTTGTATGGTTATACTTTAGATTTTTCAGTTATGAATTCAACCTGCAAAGCGTAAATAATCAATATGAATTATTAATAGTAACTTTAATTTTAATTTTAATTAAGTATTTCCGCAAATAATACTTACTTAATTTCACTTTTTTTTAGTTTACTGGTTATGGTTAATCGATTTGGTTCACCGATTTTTGGTTAACCGACAAACGGTTACAGATTAACCGGTTACTATTTTTCTACTCGTGTCCGGAAATACCGTTCCAATAATTTCAAGGGTGATTCTACATAAGAAAACATGAACAAATTTTCATATAAACCTGGGTCAGGAAATTATATCATTCAATAAGGAATTCATTCAAAAACATACAAAAAAATTAAATTGGACCCCACAAACCAATACCAAAAAAAAAATAACGAACTAATTGATTTTTGGGAAAAAAAACAATTTATCTCTCCAAATACTGCTAAAAACCTCAAAATTCGAAACGCCGTGCCACCAAAAATATACGGATTACCAAAACTTCATAAAAAAGATATCCCATTGCGCCCAATAGTTTCTTGCATACAATCCCCATACACCCCTCTATCAAATTACTTAAAAGGTATCCTCAGTAATATTATATACAAAAACAACTATTATATAAAAGATTCATTTCAATTTAAACAAAAAATAAAAAATATAAAAATTCCAAAAAACTACCTGCTAATCTCGTTAGACGTAATATCCTTATATACAAATGTACCCATACCACTAGCAATAAAAGTAATAAAAGAAAAGTGGTCAGAAATTAAAAAATATACAGATATACCACAAGAGGAATTTATCAAAGCAGTTGAATTAACCCTTAACTCCACATATTTTTTATATGAAGATCAGTTATATCAACAAACAGAGGGATGCGCAATGGGTGCCTCCATATCAAGCGTTGTAGCACAAATAGTAATGGAAGACCTGGAAACAAAAGTTTTAAAAAATCTAAACATCGACATACCATTTTTTTACCGTTATGTTGATGACTGCATTACTACAATACCAGAAAATCAAGTAAATAATGTCTTAACTACATTTAACGAATTTCATAAAAGCTTACAATTTACAAATGAAGTCGAAAAAAATAACAGAATTAACTTTTTAGACTTAACAATACACCATATAGGCGAAAATATGAAAACTGAATGGTATACAAAATCAACTTGGTCTTCTAGATACTTAAACTATAAATCGAACCACCCAAATTCCCAAAAAAAATCCTTAATTGTAGGTTTAGCAGATCGCGCCATCATGCTCTCAGATCCTGAATACCGGAAGCAAGCCTTAGAAAAAGCCAGAAATGCTCTAAAAATAAATAATTATCCCGAACATTTTATAAACAAAACCATTAAAAGTAGAATCCACAAATTTTATAACTCGAACGACAGAAAAAATAATCAGACTTCAAACACAAAAAAATTTATATCTTTACCCTTTATAAACGGCTTATCCCAACCACTTCAAAAATTATTTAAACAATATAATATTCAAACTTGTCACAAGGCTTCCAATCTACTATCAAATAATTTTTCCAGATTAAAATCCAAAATCCCAAAAAACAAAAAAAGTAATGTTATTTATGAAATACCCTGCAAAGATTGCAACAGTGTGTACATAGGTCAAACTAGCCAATACTTGGAAAACCGACTGAAGGGTCACAAGTATGACAAAAAAAACGCGACGGCTCTAACAAATCATGAAAATTCAAAAAAACATACCTTTGATTATAGTAACACCAAAATCTTAAAATCCGAACCGCAAACTAAAAAAAGAGAATTTTTTGAGATGGTCAAAATACAAAAAAGTAAAAATGCCATCAACGATAAGAAGGACGTCAACAACCTGAGTAAATTTTATATTTCAATACTGGAATAACCAATGTGATGTCTTATCTTAATGTTTTAACATAATACGTGTGTTTTAATTGTATCGATGTATATGTATATATGTGGAAATGTGACATCTTGTGCCGTTTTGAATAATCCTACGTATTGAGGTAAGAAGGAAAATTTTCACTTTCCATTTTTATAAAATTAAAAATAAATGTACTTTCCTTAATAGTTTACGTTCTAAGGTAATACTAACAAAATAAAATATTAAATGTAAAAATACTAAATTAAAATTCTACGCCCTTCTCCATTTTTAGATTTGAAAAAGACCGAAGTGCGGTCGAAACGTTATCTAACTACATCATGTTTATGGGCAAATATATGATTTAAAGTATATGTGTAAATTTTTTAAATTGACCTTAAATCAAGAAAATTGAAATAAAAATATATACTCAAACTGGTCAAAGAAAAATTAAACCAATAAAATTTATATATATATATATATATATATATATATATTTCTTTTTTTTTTTTCATATATATATATATATATATATATATATATATATATATATATGTATACATATATCTTTCTACAGAAACAACCCAATTTCCAAGTTTCCTTGCAACTTTTTAACCCTGAGCTAATAAAACTTTCATTGGTTAGAATAATTTCCCTGAAAAAACACATTCATTGAATGTGTATTTTTTGTATGGTTATACTTTAGATTTTTCAGTTATGAATTCAACCTGCAAAGCGTAAATAATCAATATGAATTATTAATAGTAACTTTAATTTTAATTTTAATTAAGTATTTCCGCAAATAATACTTACTTAATTTCACTTTTTTTTAGTTTACTGGTTATGGTTAATCGATTTGGTTCACCGATTTTTGGTTAACCGACAAACGGTTACAGATTAACCGGTTACTATTTTTCTACTCGTGTCCGGAAATACCGTTCCAATAATTTCAAGGGTGATTCTACATAAGAAAACATGAACAAATTTTCATATAAACCTGGGTCAGGAAATGCATAGTTTTCAAGATACAGGGCCTAAAACTTTTTAAAAAAAATCGATTTTTAATCTTAAATATCCTATTGCCGATTTTGTTGAATTTAACATTATGGTTTGTAATAACAAGGGGCTAATTTAGCCTTAATTAGATTAAAATTATTAGATCAAGTGGCGTCCCGGTGGACACTTTACCGAATATCATTGACAAAAAACGTGCGCCACTGACTTTTTTAAAAATTTTGTTTTTTTCTGGATTAGTAATTAAAAACATTTTTGTCTGCCGAATTGTTTTCGTATCTGACTTCGTTTTCGAGAAAAAAAATAGATACCAATTTATTGCATGTCACTGGGCAACAAATCATAGAAATCATTGCTTGTAAATTTTTTTACTAGGTTGACACTACATTAGACATAGCAACTAAAAATCTTGTGTATTTGAGTTTTAAAAATTATATTACGAATCCTTTCCAAATCGTCGACTTCTTTCCGATAAATTATTCAGTACTCTACATCAAAGGTTGAGAGAAATTGGTGCTTTCACGCCAAAGAAGAGTGACTGTAGAAGAAACCGTACCACACGGACTCTGGAAGCAGAAGAAAGCTATTCCTAAAAGCACTTTATGGAAAACTTTGGGTGAATAACTTCTATATCGACATCATTTACAAAGAGTTCAAGCAAAAGATAAAGTTGTTCAGCAGGATTTACGCACGAAGGCGTTATTATTTTCCATAACAACCATATGTGGGTCGACGAAAATCCCCATGAGATTTTTAAAAGTCGATTTTAAAATAGGTTTTCCATTAACGTTTGGGCAGGTATTTTGGGAGACTAATAGGACCGTATGTTATGCCTCAGCGTTTAAACGGGCCGGCATATTTAAATTTTTTGATAAATATTTTGCCGGTTTTGCTGAAATAAGTACCCTTCGGATTAAGAGCAGAAGTATTTTTCATAGTTAATGGTGCTCCAGCCAATTTCAGTGCGCTAGTTCATGAGTATTTAAATGCAACTTATCGGGCGGGGTGGGCCTATTGCTCCAACTCGTTCGTCGGATTTAAATAGTCGGACTATTTAAAGCAGTTGGTTTATTTGATTCCTGTTGAGAACCTACAGCAACTAGAATAGCGGATCATAAATTGTTGCTAAGAAACACGGAATAAACAAGTGTTCTCCAGCGAGTTAAAAGATCAATGAGGCGCCGTTTGAAGAACTGTATTGAGATGAATGGAAGGCAATTCGAATATTTATTGTAACCTTTTTTCGTTGTTATTAAAACGTTTTGTCTGTTACCTAATATTAAAGAATGTTTTCGCCTAGTGCCGCTATAAAGCTCCTGTGATGTTTTTATTTAAATACCTATATCTTGCTTTGCTTTCGAGCGAAAAATTAAAAATAATTTTAATGCACGTCTCTGGATCACACAAAATATAGAAAAAAAGCATTTTGTTTACAAACAGAAATTTTATGATTTGTTGCCCAGAGACATACAATAAATTGGTTTCTATTTTTTTTCTCAAAAACGAAGCAAGATACGAAAATAATTCATTCATTCAGTAAAGTCAGTGGCGCACCTTTTTCTTGTCAATATCACTGCCAAATATCAACCAAATCGGTCCAAGGCTATTTAAGATTTTTATAAAATCCGATTTTTTTTTAAGGTTTTTACACCCTTTATCTTGAAAAGTATGCATTTCCAGACCCTAGTTCATACGAAAATATTTAAAATTATTCCAACGGTATTTCCGGACACCCTGTAGACACAACTGCATGTTACTAAAATAAATGCTAATATTTTGGCCTCAGTAACTTCAAATAACAAAGGTGCACTTATTATTTAGAAAAGATCGACTGCACCCTCAATTAGGTCTTCGTCGACGTGTTTTAAGTGACCTCAAAGAAAGTAATTTAATACCTAGGGACCTTGCCGGTCAGCTTATCGATCAATTGTTTCAGTGGCGGCTCTTTAGTTGATCCAACGCCTCACTTAATTTCTGTTTTAGATTATCTTTAAATATGCTGTATGGAGTATTTGATAGTAAAACATATATTTTTATAAAATGTATCCAATAAAAGTAATATGGTTTAACAACGGCTAATGCTTAACAGAGAATGTGTTGTTTTTTGCAATTTTTTACAATTTTGTTTTGTCTCTTCAGTCAAACCAAATGCTAAGAGATAATCAGTTTTTACAAATGAAAATGCTAAAAACGCGTTTTGGTAAAAACGTAGTTTTTACATTTCGGAAGCTATATTTCGGAGACGGTTTTTCTGAACTTTTTATATTATATTTATTGGCCTCGATCGGTATTAAACAGATTTTCGTATATTTTCTTCCTTCTATTAGTGGAAAAGAATATTTTTCTTCAGATTTTTGTAGTTTGATATATGATAACCATCGAAAATTCAAATATTAATTAAAGTTTTCACAACGGTATTCCGAACCCAATTTAAAATGGGGAGGATCGAAGTTTGGAAAGATTTTTCACTCTGGTGTCTAACGGTTCAAGTTTTCGATAAAAACAAAAAATATTCTGAAAAAGCATAGATATAAGAAAATTTTTTTATATAGTTCTGTCTTTAAAAAGTCTAGGGAACTTATAGTTATTGCAGCATGTTTAAAAAAAACTCAATTTTTTAAATTTTTTGTTTTATTTTTTTTTGCTGTCGTTCACCAAAAATTACATATATTGAAAAATAACATAAGGCTCCCGTAATGTTTTCCACATGGAATGTAATAGCATTTAATACGGATTTCAGTTATACTGGGCGAATAAGTATCAAAGCATATATTTTTATATTATACAGAGATAGTAGAGATATATTTTATAATTTTGGATTGAGATCTGTAAATTTCTTAGAGCTTCCACTTTTTTAATTTTGTAACAAACTCTAGGTTGTTAATCTATGCTGTCGTATAATAATCAAAATACATTTAAGAAAATGGCCGCAAGTGGCGCCACAGTCATTGAGAAGTGCTTGAGTTTTAGCTTCACGTAACTGCCTCTTTTGGCATTCATTATTACCAATTTCAAAATGCTCAGCAATAATTTATTTTTAAAAGGTCTTAAAATATAGTGCACAAAATAGAAAAAATAGTATAAAATACTCGTTTCATTTTATAACTTAGGAATCGTGTTATAAAATCATGTCTTATGATACGAGTGTTTCAATACATCATAACAACACGCGTGTAATAAGGCACTTTCTAACCAAGTAAAAAATGAATGAATGAATACTAATTTTAAATATATGCGGCCTTTAAATCGGCTTAAAAATATAAAATACAAACAAAGCAATTGTCACTGTCAGATTGCAACACGGTTACCAAATGTTGCATATTGATTTAGGATAGTTGAAACTGATAAATAATAATTACCTATACCATGTTCTATTATAATAAATATTGATAACTAACCATTATAATTTAAAATTTCAGTATTCCGGATATGAATTGTTATAAATAATATTTTTCACAAACCTTAATTTGTAATTGTTGTCTATATTTGTGGATAAAAATTAAATTTTGCCCACGTGGCGTGCGCCTGCGCAGATTTAAAGCGTCCGGTGGTATATTTTTATAGATGTTTCGTTTTTCGGTCGTAACTGTTCTGATCCCCACTCCTAACTATATGGATATAAGGTAATTTTCAGAAACGTTAACAGTGCTTTTTTGTTTCATATTTGGTAATAAAAGTACAAAAGTTTCTTACGAAACACAGTGTCTATTTAAAAATAGACAATGCCGTTATAACTTTACTTTATTAATTAGGCCTTATCTGAACTTAAGACTAAAATTAAAATTAATATTTTATGTTGTAAGAACTTGCTTCAATAACTTTCAGAGCGCTCATTCTCCAAGTTAGAGTGCTCTAAGCTTGCTTCCTTATTCTGTCGAGGATATTATCTCTACAGTAGAGGATGCAATTCGTTGCAAGAATATAGTTTGAGAGACTGAATATATTAAACTACAGACAGAAAACTAATTAGGAGAGAATATTAAATATTTAAAGCAGAATTTTAAATGTTATTGGATGGTTTTGACAAATGCATAACCGTAGGAAAGAAAATTATGACAATATTACCAATCTAAAGAATTCTAAACGACGTCGAAGTGACCTAGGAGCGATTCATGGTTGAAAGTGATATTATCAAAATAAAGCTCCGCCTGTTTAAGTTTTTATATTACGGCTTATATTGTGATATTGCAAAGAAAATTATGAGTTATAAGCATAGCAGCAACAGCAACAAAACAATAAATTTTGATTATTAAATGAGCATAATAAAGAACAGGTGGTACAAGTTTTACAATTGAAAAACTATTAACCCTACGTCAAAAAGATTTCATTACACTCAAGTATTTTTATTTTATCGTGAAACACTGTAAACTGAAAATAATTAATGTGTCTAAAATCTGGTATGGCCATTGTACCGAGATCATCTCTAAGAAAAGTAAAGAAGGGCCTTTAAAGTAGAAAAAAACAAAACACTAGCACTAGAGGCCGGACTAAAAACATTTCAATTAAAAATGCCACTATAAATCAATTAATAAAGAAGTCATATCCAGGTACCAGCACGTATACATTCATAAACTCTGAATATGCAACTTCCTAGAAAATGGAAAAATACGGTGAAGATCAAGACAGGTAAATAGTTGTAAACTGCCCTACAAGACAGGATCCAGAGAGTTCTAGATACGCAGTATGCTCTGCATAAACATTATGACTTAAACGCAATTACACTATGGTATACTGGGGGATAATATCCTGCAAAAACCCAAAAAATATCAATCATACACCCTTTTGTAGTTAGTTCTGGAGGAAGAAAATATATATCTTTTAACCTGAGTTCACTAGCTGCCTCAATGAATCAACAAAACTGTGGCTTAAACAAAAGGAAGAAAGGAAACGATGAGTTTCAAAAAAGATGCAGGAAAGAAGAGTACGAGCGAAAGAAAACTGAATTGCTTTCTTTAACAACAACTTTCTTCAACACTTTAAGCAACCCCAAGAGTAGGTGCAACCAAGGGCACAACTGAAAGATGTTTTTGCTGCTTTAAAGCATATACACCAGAGACCGCGCAAAAAGTTCGAATTGAAAGTCACATCCGGATATGTACCCTCTAAGAGCATGGAGAAACAGCACGACGAAAATAAAGACAGGTAACAGCTGCACACTGCCCTAGAAGAAAATAAGATCCAGAGAGTTATATATATGTAGTATGCACTTGCACAAGTATTGTGACTTTAACGCAGATACATGATTGAGGCTCAATATTCCCCAGAAACCATTACATTGCGCACAGTTTTGTAACAATGCAGGAAGGATAACACAGTTTGTCAACTGCTTCAGAGAACCAAAAAACTGTGGTTAAAACAAAGAAAAGAAAGGAAAACCAAGATCTAGGGAGGAATAGTCAAAAAAATCCACTCACACCTGGAAAGAGATGATGAGCTTCAAAAATGATGTAGAAAATAAGAGTAAGACCGAGAAAAAATCTGGATTGCCTTCCATGACTTTAAGCAACCCCCAGAATAGCTACCACCAAGGATATAACTTACAGAAGTCTAGCCAGATTTTAGCGATGGTGAGGAGTGCGAATTTGTTTTGGGGTTTTCAAGGTTTTTTAATTTAATTTTTTGCTAGAAAAATTAATTATCACTTGTTAATTGTTTTCTTTATTGATACCAATAGAGCCAATGTTAAAAGGCTATCTAATCAGCTAACAAATATTAAAAACGAACATACTTAACAGACCTATTTAAACCTAGAAATTAACACTTAGAATAAGTCTTATAATCTTGTAACATTAACCAGCCTATTGTTTATTCTTACAAAGTCGATGCTGTCGGGACTTATCTTAAGCTGGTAAAGAATACCTGCACACAGACAGCATAATACTAACAGGCAAACAGGTGATAATGCTTCAGCTTCTTCACAGTAATCTCTACCATTAGACGTGTTGCTAAGTTACAGGCAGTGAGTTTTATAATTAATTTACATTATTTAAACACCCTTTTCAAATTAAACATTGAGTTGTGTAATAGACATACAACCCTATTTGCTGAAAGGTATCTCTTTTGCTATTCCGTCATGTAATTTTATGTATACAAGGTGACGATGAAAATATGCAACCTCAAAATCTATTATTTTACTTGACATTTTCGAATAATGAACATTCGGTTTGAATAAAACGTTATTAACCGACTACACTCATACACTTTTTGTAATATGTTATATACAATTGGATACCTATACATTACAAATTATAATATTTTTAAAAACGTAACTTGTAAAAAATCACTGAAAAGTGGATTATAAAATGTTAAAAAATAGAACCGACTTAAAAAAATCGCTAAAAAATAAAAAATAATATTTTATTTATTCCTTTAATATTAGACATTTTGAAGTCGTCGTCCAAATAATTACTAATCTGTAATAATATAATATATCCAAAAAATATACATACACGTATTACCTATACTCACTAGTAACCTTAAACTTACTAACCTAATAAAATTTTAATATATTATTCAGAGAGGGTCACGTCACTATTTTGAAGTGGAACTACTGAATAAATATATCACAGTCGTAAAGAAAATCTTCCTGCACTAACCTTGCCAACAGTTGTAAGGCCCCCAAAATATTTCTGTGCATGTCTCGAAAGGCTAATTCGTTACTGGTCCGTTTGAACATTTCTAAATGTCCTATAGAAAGTCAATATTGCCATTTGACTTTCGTCTCACCGATTGAACGGAAATTACAGGTTGCGCTTGCGCAGTTCTACAAAGGACCCTGAGAGCAAGTGATTCGGGAATCAGTTTTAAACGATAAAAGGCTAGCTATATATTTGGTTTATATGTAATGTAATATAAAATACATCAACTATATTTTGTAATGGCCGGGTGCGGCTCCTTTGGGCATTGACTTCAAAATGTCTAGATTAAAGGAATAAATAAACTATTATTTTTAACTTTTTAACGATTTTTTTTTGAAGTCGGTTCTATTTTTTTTTAATATATTATGTTGGATTCAAAGAAAAATTTAAGAACAATGACTTGATTAATTTAAAATTTGAACATTCATTCTTTAGATATATTCTAATTTGTGTTTCATTTATAAACTGAAAACTATAAGTAAGTTGGAAATAAAAGTATTATTTAGGAATTTGTTATATATTTTTTTAAAATATCTTATTATGTTATTTATTTTGTGCATATTTGTCGATTACCTACTCAGTTGATAGGAAGGAAGATTTTTATCCATGAATTTTGAAAATCGCTTATTCTCCGCGCTGGCATTGCAAATTATACAGGAAATATTTTTTGGGAACTTTTTGTCTAATTCTCCAAATTTTTTTCCATGTCACTGTTAGATTCTCGCATGGTTGCCGAATATTGCAGAGCTGTTTAGAATGGTTGAAGTTGATTTAACGAACA
The DNA here is from genome assembly GCA_030620095.1 of Kuschelorhynchus macadamiae. NCBI lineage: Eukaryota > Metazoa > Arthropoda > Insecta > Coleoptera > Curculionidae > Kuschelorhynchus > Kuschelorhynchus macadamiae. The sequence continues at coordinate 794,944 of JAUTXW010004531.1, read as the reverse complement.
TTAATTGTAAATTTCAGTATTCCAAATATACACTGTTACGAATAGTATTTCTTTTCAAACCTTAACTTGCTTAAATTTGTGGATAAAAATTAACTTTTGACAACATGGTTCGCAGATGTGCAGAACGGACGATTCCAGTAACACATTTTTTTAGGTGCTTCACTTTTCGGCCATAACTATTCTTATTCCATAATTAAATGGTTTTATACAAGAACCTTAAATCACTCAGGATCGGCGATTTATTTCGGTTAATTTAGCGGGGGCGAGCCTTGCTGCAGTGACGTCGCCTGGCCTGCTCGAAACATGTTTACTTCGTTATTTCTATAGAAGGATAATATGGTTTAGCCTTTTGACGCTGTTATTTATATTAAACTAATAGAGCAATATTACCATATGAATTTCGGTCAATAAGCAATAGTCAATTGCTCATCAAAATGTTTTAGAAATTCATATTTGGACATACAAATAAATCATTAGGAAATAATTTAAACATTATGTCAAGACAAATATATATTATTATGAGTGCCTTCTTAATTCATGAAATTTTGTTATATTATGTACTTTTATGACAGGATGCCCAAAATCGTTACATAGAAATAAGCACTTTTCCGTAATTTTGGTACCTAAATGTATTAATTTAAAAAGCAAATAGGTAAAGTGATTCTCAATTAGGAAAGTAAAAATTATGATATTACGGTTTTTTAATAATTTTTACTATTGCACACATATATTTTTCAAAATTAAAAAATAATGTATTCTAGAAATTACAAAAAATACCTTAATATAATCACTTTTACAATGAAAATAGAAACAAAAAACCCAATAACTACAGAGGCTTCTGATACCTAAGTATAAATAACTTTAAAATTAATTAACAAGGTTCAGATTTGCATTAATACTAAAAAGGCAACAATCTAGAGCAAAAAGTAAAATTAAAAGTACTTGCTATATGTTAAAATAAAACGCAACTTGCCTGAAAAATTAATAAAAAAATAATAAAGAATCCAAATATATCTATAGCTAACATTTTTCTACTGCACGGTGTACACACTGTTTCTTCATAATAATTAATTTTGGAAACCTATGAAAAGTTACAGCTTAGCTTATAACACATATTCCCAGACATTGTTTTTTGTTATGTAGACTTCTGCAGAAGTAAATATATCAGTTATAAAAGAAGTTTGAATTCTTTCCTTAGCTAATTATGTTTCACTATGCACGAACAACACTTTTTCAAACTTGTGTGATCTATTACCACTTGTAAAAACTAAAGAATATGAAATCAATGCTTAAAAGGCAAATTTCTATTACAGAGCAATGTAACTAATACTAAATCTTTAGACTGAAAAGGCCGGAGTACGTAACTCACCCGGTCATTGACCTTTGAACCTGTGTGGTTTATGATTCTTGGTTTTATACTACAACTTTATAAACTGACCGTAGATAATTTCTGATTCATGCTATTACTGCAAGTGACAATAGGTTAAGAGGCAAACTCTAAAAATCAGTAGGCTGGCCGTTATCCTAATAAAGCAAATATTACTTGCACAAAAATGGTTGAATATTTGCGTTCGATTCCGAAAAAGTTGTTTCTTGTATGTGGGCCTTATTAGCACAAAATTTAAAGCTTTTAAGATAATTATACTTACATATGCACAATGTATGATGGATATGGAAGTAAGGAAATAAGTTAAAGAGAAATATCCTGCATTTATACAATTTATTACTATTTAATTATTCAATTTAAATTTTTTATTTTGAAAAAGGTTACTTTCTTTAGAACTCAACGCATTGTCCCTTCTCTTATGACCGACATATTTTTCATATTCCCAAATCCGGTTAGGCCAAACCGAAATGAAAATTCGGCTTTTGAAGAGCAAATGATATAGAATCTAAATTTTAAAAACATAATCAAATGATTGGAATTAATTTAAATAAAGTTTGACAATGAACAAAAAACCTAAATAATATTACATAATTAAAGAAATTAATTACTCATTAAGTTTATCCATTGGAAAATTATAAATTAATTTATTCAAAACCATATACCTGAAAATTGCATAATTAATTTATGCAAATAATTTGACTGAGGTACTTAATTTAATTTGCACGTTCAAAATAATACTGATACCTATGATAACATACGATGGTCCGAGCTATTTATATAATATTGTTAAATACAGCTATATTGCACGTTTTAATTAAGCTTATTTTAAAAGAACTCAACAAAGTTGAAAATTCAATGTAAAAATGGGCAAAAAAACTAATATCTCTATTTGTGATCTTTTTAAATTAAAATACAACTAAAAAACTAGAGACTGTATACTAGAATCCACAAATACATATTATACTTACAAGTCAAATACTAAATAATGGAAATTCTCCTCCTGTATACTATCATGTAATCTCACTGAAAAGAAAGAAACAACAGTTAGCAAAAAACGTCGGATTACATTCAGGCAGCATGCAGAAATAGGCGTTCTTATTCCTTAACTACATGTGCAAATTATTTACAATTGCTCCTAGAAACTCAGTAACTAACAAATATAACTGGTTTTATAACTTTATCAATGAACGAAAAATGTTTACTACAAAGCTAGGCATGTTTAATCTATTAAAAATATAAAAAGATAGTAATTAAACTGTTCAATATTGTCATATTTATTTTATCAGTTCTTAAGTACTTATAATTGTTATTTAATCCTAAATCTCTAAACTCACAAATATTCTAAATTAAAATACAATAATATTTTTTGTTCAAATAGTAAAATACCATAACGGTAAAACGTACTTTAAACGAATAACGAACTAAAAAAGATTTTTTTATAAGTCGTTTTTGGCTTGCTAATTTTCACAGGCAACAGCGCTATATTAAATTAAACCCAGAAGCTTAAACTGATTCGCTATAAAATGCTCTAAAAGCTAAAGCCCAATTTTTAAAATATTGTTTACCTTAAAATACAGCTTTAATTCAGATAAAGATGTGTTCGAAATATTGTTTAAAGCTCATATTTTAAATATCATAAATATCTAATTATTTTTCCTTCCATTCTTCTATACACAGTTCAGACCTTTAACTTTCCAAATTTTGGGAAAGCACTATACGGAAGTACTAAATTAACAAGGGGAAACTTATTTTTCGGCAAAAAATAACACTATAAAAAACCGGGTTCGAATTTGATGACAGGCAAAGCTTCTAAAATTGGTTCGTCAATCTCAATTTTCCGAGGATTTTCCAATTTTCTTCCTGTTTTTCCTATATACGAATCTTTTGTAACGAAATACATGGATTGTTACCTTTCATCAAAAAAACTGCTTTTATTTAAATATGTATTTTTGTCGTTTTTTTCATTGAAATGTCACTAATAATAGATATGAGCACCATAAAAAAACAGAACAGAACTGTTCAACCCGGGACCAGCCAGGGGAACCCCTCCCGAAACTTTAAAAATATGTTGGTATAGGGATGCTTCTTACTAATTTTCCTGATGTTTGACGGTTTGGACCCCTGCCAGTGGAATATTTGAGGGGGGGCACTATTATTTAAACTGAAATGGTATAAAACAAGAACTTCTTTCCGGGATTGGCGGGGTGCACGCCCCCTTAGAGCTAGTGTTAGTTAACAAAAATAAAGTAAAGACCTTTTTTTTGGTTGTCATATTATTTTCGCTAACAAATGTTCACTTAGGTGAAATAGAAAACGAAAACAGACACGGCAAAGGTTTTTTTTTGTTGTTGAAAATTTTCATCGTCCCAACACCTCCCAGAAGCAATGTCTATATACGCCACAACCATTAATTTCAACATATATTGTTCTGTATAAATTTGTCTGTAAAAATGTGGTGAATGTTGTTTCGCCTCATTCAACTGAGATCCAAACTATCGACGTATCAAACAACTTATATCATATTCCTGTGATCACTGAATGCCTGCTCCAGGCGGTGCACAATGGATCGAAGCAAAGCAATTATGCACGATTCGATAAATATAACAAAAATTTAAATTAGCATGACCTTTAAATAGTAAGTAGTTTACAAAATACACACGGTGTCTCAAGTGTTTCGTCTTCAATCCTTCCTAAAGTTTAGAGAGCAAAGTAATAAAATTTCGCATAGAACAATGTAACAGTAAAAAAATTTTAAAGGGCGAACAAGCTGCGTTTATTTTATAGGCGGTATAGGGCAGTCAGTATAAAAACTATGAGTATAAATTTCTATCTAGCGGTGGTCAAGTAACAACATATTTGAGACGTTGTAAAACGCCTAACAGTCTGAGACAATTTTCCTTAAATCTCCTAGATAAAGAAAAGTAGAATTAGCAATGAGAAAATTAAAAAGTTTGGGATCAAGTATGACTTGAACCCACGACCAATCTTTACATTCCTAGTGCGTGCTCTTACCAATAATTATAAATATTAATATTGAATTATCCTGCTTTTACCAATCTTGTAAAAATCGCATGACGAACTTGTTAAGCTCAGCGCGCACTAATCCGCGCCAAAGAAGCCGCATGCATCGAACAAAAATGCATTTTGTATTTTAACATAGTACAGCAGAGAGGATGAAATAACAGTTCAATTTAAGCACTTTAATTTAAATCAATATAAAGGATCTTTTCTTGCGATTCGTGCAGATCGTTCAGCGCGTGTCAGACAGTCCTGAGAGCTACTCTGTCATATAAATTTTAAGTAGTCAGTTGTCAACTTTTTTTGACAGGAATAAAATATATGTCGTTAGATAGCTTTGAAAAAGTTAAGATAGAATAAGGTTTTTGTATGTCTCAAACCATTTAAGATTTAAAGCATGTCCAAAATGCAAACATATCGAAATATTCCTCCTTCCATTAATTTTTTTTTCAAAATGACGCCCGTCCGCCATTTTATAAGTCAGGGCTGTCATTTTACGTGAAAAAGTAGTTTATTTTCGTCATTGGCAAAATGAAAAAAAAGCGGGTCAAAAATTAGTCAGGGGGGGGACATTAAAGACGTGCACTGTGCCGTGTGCACTTCATAAATTCACACCTTATATTTTTCAGTGGCACTTTGGGGCAGCCAATTTTTTTAGGTTGTATGCTGGTAAAGTTGGATCTTTACATTGCATATAATATGTCCAGTTACATCTGCTTACATTTTTTTGTAAGTGAAAAGTACTTTATATTTTTATTGCAATCCAATTTAAGACGCTTTATCTACCAATTTGAACGATTCTTCAATTTGCTTCAAATGATGCTCACGTGCTCAATAAGTAAATTACAAATAGACATACTGTATATGTTTTACAAAACACCAGAATGCCTTTAACACAAATGTATAAAAAAAAGTTTCACTTTGGCACTTTTCAAAAACAGCCCATGTCCGAATTTTCTTATGCTTCGATCCATTGTGCGGAGGGCCACGAAATCAGGTGAAAATGGAAACAGATAGAATTTTTCCTTTAACAGTTAAGTTTAGGGGTCTCCAAAATCATATTAAAAATTCCACCATATCCGATGGAAGCGCGACCCCTAATATACAAATTAGGTACAAGGAAATGGTTTTTGTGCAATAATTCGTTTTCTCTTTGTCATAGGATAAATATGGTGGTATAAAAGCCTATAAAATTCTCTACTAAAAAAGTTCTATAGACTTTTTACGTAACACTAGCACTATCGCCGTGGCAGCCACTTCAAACTGAGTGACGCGGGTCTTTAATATTGTGGCTGCTGCGGCGATAGAGCTGGAGTTACGTAAACTTAGAGAATTTTATAAGCTTTTATTTCGCATAATACCACGTTTATCGCATGGCACAGAGACAATGAGTTATTGCACAAAAACCAGCTTATTATGACTAATTGGCATATTTAGATGGGCGTGTTTTCATCGAAGGTGGTAACATTTTTAAAGTATTTCGTGACCAAAACCTAACTATTAAATAAAAAATAAACTGTTTGTTTCCATTGAAAACTACCTAGTTCCTGGAGTAGTACTCTTTTTGCGTGATTTCACACAATTATAACACATGAACAAGATACATAAGATGCTTTACTTGGATAAATAGATAGAGCCTGAAACGATTGCTACGATTAAAAATCAGTATAGTCATTTGACTTATATTCAAAGCGAAAAGGCATTTGTTTAAAAGTTTAGACGATTTCCAATCGGTTTATGGATTTTTGCTGTCAAAATTAATATACTAAGAACAACGCTTGTTTAACAAGAAATATCAGTCACTGAAATGGGTGCATGTAACTTATAAATTACCAGGATGTATATCTAAATTATTAAGTAAATAATAGCAGGAACATCATATTCTTTAGTTTTCTTTTTTTAATGCGACCTTGAGCATAATACTTCTGTTTAGAGCAGCCTGCGACTCGCCTCAATAGTATTTAACTAAAAATGTCGTTTTAGTTGACTGTTTTGATGACCTGTTTACTTTTATTAAAGACTGTAAAAGCACAATGTATTATTAGGTGGAGCGACGACGACAGCAAAAGGGGGTTATAAGATACACAGACGAAATAGGTAGAAAAAATTACTTTTCAGGTAGACAAACAAAATGACTATAATGAAAATTGATGTTTTCTGCTACGAGTCCGAATATTTGATATTTACCTGACAGGTAGGATAACATTAACTTGAGTTATAAGATACACAAAAAAATCATGGAAGTAGTGCCATTTTAAGAACGTACCATGTATGGGATATAAAATAAAAGGTAATTGTGACACTTTTCAAAACATTTTCGATTTATTAAAATTCAATTGCCAGGAGCCGAGGAATCCAGAGTCATAGTGAGGTAATTGAGTAATAAGAAAAACATTATATACAGGCTGTCCCAAACTCAGTGACCTATTAGCAGTATCTGAAGGGCCAATAAATAGATTACTTTTAAACTATAGCTCTGGCCGTAGATAAATCATACACTCTCTTTTTAAAACATTTTGTCGGTAGCAACATTTGTTTCCTAAATGAAATGCCCTGTATATTATTGCATTTTTGTATTGTCCTGAACATTCTAAATAATTTTTGTGTTATGTTTCCTCTATCTAAATTCAACACTTTTCGAGAAAATAGGGCTTGAAAATTGACATTTTTTACAACTTAACTTGCAACAAAATGGATTTCACTTTCCTATCCCAGTTTTTGATTATCTATTTCCCCACATCAATTAGAATTCGTGTCAAGAGATAGATAACTAAAAACCAAGACAGGAAAGTGCAATATATTTCATTGGTCGTTTGGGAGTTAGACAGCTTGAAAGAGTCAAAAATGTCAATTTTCAAGCGCCTTTTTCTCGAAAACAGACTTTAGGTATAGGAAAAATAACACAAAAAATGTTTAGAATGTTCACAACACAAACTGCAATAATATACATGGCATTCCATTTAGAAAACAAACGTTGCCACTTGTTTAGGGAAGAAACGGCAACACCGAACAATTTAAATTATATTATGGAGAGATTTTATGTTCATCTACGGTCCGAGCCAAATTTTCATAGTAATTTATTCATTGATTTTTCAGATACTTTTAAAAGGCCAAATTTGGAGCACCTATATATATATATATATATATATATATATATATATATATATATATATATATATATATATATATATATATATATATATATATATATATATATATATATATATATATATATATATATATATATATATATATATATATATATATATATATATATATATATATATATATTTACACTACTTACATTATAACGCTTATAGCTTACACTATAACGATATTAAAACCCCAGGTAGAACAAGAGTCCTACTGTTACGATATAAAAAAAAATCCATGGCACCTGCATTTGAGAATACATCAATACAGGCCAGACGCCCACAAATCGAGATTCTTTTTCCATTGGCCATCTACTCCGCCACTTACTCTGAAAACTTCCTCAAAAATTCATTCAAATTGTTCATGCAATCCCCGACTAATCGATGTACATACATACATACATACAAAATACATAGAGTCGAATTGTTACCTTCTCTTTTTTAAAGTCGGTAAAAAAGATGTCCAATTTCTGTAAGAATAGAGGTTAGCCTTAACTCGACATTTAACTTCAAAATTATATTTTTGTTTAAGTTGTATAATTTATTAAATCTCTTAAAAATATTTCGTTTACTCTGAACTTTAACCACAGCAGTAGACTTTGGACATTTATATTCCAATTTATCACTAAAATATGAAATTAAAAGTCATTAAAAACTTTTTTCGTGGCATAGATTGATTGCTACGTTGTTTCTTTTTTTAAATTTCAATTGACTTTTTTTTAACTTTAACTGTGGCACAGGTGAGCTTGCTCCTCATGATTAACTCCAATTTATGGCACGAATGACGTAAATTTCTATTATTTAGAAACGTTCTTATCGAAATTAAAAATGGCGCGTCGTGTAACTCCATTATCTTACTAAGAATCTCCAATTCTCAGCTCCTGGCAATGGGATTTTAATAAATCGAAAAATTTCCGAGAAGTTACACAATTAGGTTTCATTTGATATTGCATACAATGTATGTTCTTAAAATGGCGCTGCTTGAATACGCTCTACAAGCGTCTCTATTGTACTGATGTATAAACACATGCAGGCGATATAAATGTCGATAGGTCTCTTGCCCTACCTGGGTATACGTGTTTCAGACCCAAGAACCATTCAATTCCTATTGGTTTAGAGAGAAGGTTTAAAAGTGGGATAATAAAAGAGCTAAAGCTTTAAAAAGGGTTTTAATGTTAGCATTATAGCAATCTCATACATCTTTTAGCCCTTTACTTTAAACTAGTTTTAATAATGATTTAAAACAGACATTACTTCATTAAAAATTTTTCTTCTACAACATTGTTAGTCGTATTAAGTCAAACATAAAGCATTTATAAAACATATAAGTTGTATACTTAGCCCAGGTGAAATTTGTTGTAAAGCTAGTTGATGTTTTGTATGAAGCCTTTTTTGCAGAATAAAATTAAAAAGACTAGATATTTCAGAACGCTAAAGAAAAATTATCATTATAAAATCAAGAATCGTCAATTTTCAGTGCAAAATGAAATTAGTCAATGTAGTAGTGTTCCTTCGTTGGCAGCATCGGAAATACTTCTTAAAGAATCAATTCAAGATGAAAAACTCCAAATATCAAACAAAATAAAAAAGTACAAATAACACAACTAGGCATTCCTCTGCTTTCGTACAGGAATTCTCCCCAATTTTTCAGTTTATGTTCTTTCTGCTTGAACGAAAGATGTTTAGCAACACAACGAATTTTTTTCACATTTTTTTTTGTCGGGAACCGATCTAGAATTCGAACGTTGCAACCTGTAGTTTATGGTTTTTTTCCTAGACTTCAGGTACTATGACTAAGCATAATTTTTGGTCCTCAACTTTTTGCACAATTTTAAAATTTTTTTTGTTCGCAACCAAAGGCTTTTTGACAAACGCCAAACCAACCCATTAATTGATGACAGATGGCATCGACTTTGAGACATAGGCCCAGATAAAACCAGACCAGACGCGAAAACTCCCGTATCCCCAGTGTTGCAAGCGACAGCGAACAAAGTATTGGGGAGCCGAGCGGCAGGCCGCTTGGCACAAGTACGGGGACCGTTGGTTATAAAGTTTCACGGCTGTTTCGGTAATGTGTCTTCCAACAGCCGTGTAGTACAGGTGTTTTAGTCAGAGTATGGATGTTTTTCATTTATTCTTATTTGGAATTATGTGAGAATGTAAAAAAAAATATTTAATCGTGTGTACAACATCATTATACCTACGTATAGAGACGTTTTACTTTACTAGAGCGAAAATGCTTGGTAATAAATGTCTTTTTATGTTATGTTCTAACAAAGATAGTAAAGGAAAGACTTTATTCAGGTGCCAAAAAAATCGTCAAAAGCAAGTATATCTAAATGCATATCTCACAACATAATACTTGTTAAGAATTGTGTCGTAATTTTATAAATAGATTTACCAAGTAATCTTGATTTTTATTTTTGATTTAGAGCAATAGCGTGGCTTGAGGCTGCTGGAAGAGCAGATCTTCTGGAAAAGAACTATAATTATTACAAACTGTGGGAGGATCATTTTGACAGAAAATTTATTTCTACGACTTCAACAAGTGCGAGGAACATTTTGAAAGAAAATTTATTTCTACGACTTCAACAAGCATCAAAAGGCTATACAATGATGCTATTCCATCAATTTTCTATAGACCAAAACCGATCTATTATTGACGTAGGATCTGAAGAGCCTCTTCCAAAAATCGTTATATTATCAGTTTAGAAAAAAATATATATAAAAAGTGTAAAAAACATTCTTACGGCGAACAAAATTTTCTCTGTCTGTCTGTTAGTTTACGCAATAAGTTTTCAAAGAATTGGGCCATCGAGTTGAAATTTGGTACACAGGGAGTGGTCCATACGAGAACGGTTCGTATTGTTTTAGGGGTAAAATAGAGAGTTTATTGGTAAAAAATAGTGATTTTTGTAAATGATCGTGCCCTTTCATGGGTCTTTGGTTATATGGATTTTAATAATAAGCCCTCTTTAATTCTTCTGTCGAAACTAAGAGGTTAGGGAAAAAAGAAAAGGTGATTTAAGTAGAAACGCATTGGTGCGGGCAATTTTCTAACACAGGTTGCAATAACTATAAAGACATGATGGTGCAGAACGCTTAAATATGACGCGTCAAGGTCATTGAAACTAAACGATAAATTTGACAGTCTTTCGAATCTGGTCTGGTTTTATCTCGGACATAGGTATGACCAGGTAGGTAAGGCCATGATTTAAGCAATCTTACAGCATTTTGGCTTTTTTTAACTTCTTACTAATAACTAACTTAATATTGTTAGAACCAAAAGTTGTTAAACTTGTTAATGTATTTTTGATTCTCGTTACACCAACGTTAAAACAAAGATACCACAATCCCTGTTCCAAGTCCTGCAATGCCGCAGGCGCAAGGATCCATTTCAGTCAAACAACGATCGCGATTTCGCTCTTTTTAGAGCTCATTAGACCGCCATTATTTAGCAAGCTCTGTGTAGGACAAGGAACTTTGGATTCATATATTTTTTAAAAGTGGTGCGTTTAGAAAATTAAATTTTACACAACACTTAATTTTAATTCATTTTAATCATCTCCTACACTAATATTAATAAGCTATTTTTCACGAAAAAAATGCATATACAATTTTTTTCAATTTTGATGTTGAAAAATATTTACTAAACCTCATTATTTCCAGGGCGTATTTTTTAGGCTTATCTCAACAACATTTACCTTTTATATTTTCCCCCAACGTGAAAACTATAATTACATAATTACGTTCATTTTACCTTCTCTTATTTTTTAATATGAAAAACCTTTGATGATATCCATTATTAAAGCACACTTAAAGAAATTATAATCTAGATGCAAATTGCTTGTAAACAAAATGCAGTGACAAAACCCTCGATAAAACCTATACGTTTTAAGACAGTTTTGTTTTTGGTTTTATGAAAGCTTTATTAGTTCTTTATGACAGACTTTTTATAATTAACTGTAACAACCTCCTATATCCCTTGATAAAAACTAACGGTGTTTTTTGGGTCATGTAGACATGTAAACAACGCGTAGAGAACTGGTGTAGAATACCTTTCATAGTTTAAGTAAACTCCTTGTAATAGATCAATGTAAAAACCTTACAATACTTATAATATTTCACAGCCATTCAGGTGGCGAGTTTGAAAATAACTAAATAATAGCAGCATTTTTTTTCTTCAAAAATACTATTGAATTTTAGATCGACGACTGTATTCTCTTTTTACAATTTATTAATTATCAAGGCTATTTATAATTATTAATACTTGAAGAACAGTATTGTAAGGTAAAAGTTGTTTTGGAAGAGTAAAAAAACTTCGAAATCATAAGAAAAAAAAATTGATTAAATATACTAAAAGTCATCTAAAAGTAAGAATAATAAATAGCTAATTATGCGGTTTTGATGTCTTTACTGAAGAATGTTCTATGTCAACCATTTTGTTAATTACCATTTTGCCTGAAAACTGAACCCTTCCTGAAGGAATCTCCTCTAATTATAAATGTACATATATATTAATACAAATTTCATTGTTTTCATACAAATGAGTTACCGCAGTTTAATTTGATATTCCGGGGTACAAGCTTATAGGTCTGCTGTTCATGAATTTGCAATGTATACCCCAAATGAAAAAGTCGTAAACTTCGTTTGCTTAAAGAAAATAAATTTTTCCCATTTGTACTTTTACACTAGACATGTTAATGTAGAACCTTTTTGAATAATTCTTGACACAATATATTAAAATAACCAAACAAAAATATTTGTTTGGTTTTAGTTCCCCGTTTACAATCTAAATAAGTAAAGTAAGCAAATAATAAAGAAAACAAATTAAAAACTAAAACTATTCAAAGACTTATTATTCACTAAACACTGATGTGATTCAGAATCAGTGCACAAGGGCATAATTTGTCATTACCAAAATTAACCCTGACGAAATTATTACAATTTATAACTTTTTCCTAATGTCAATGGAAGATAAGACAGTTTTGATCTGTTTGAGCTATGTTGTTTTCTCTCCACAACGAAGCTATAATGTCAATACTACATATATATTTCCATTTATTTTTAAGTTTATTATCATAGACAGAATATATCGTATTTCTTCTAAATAAAATAGAAATCAAATATCTTGTTAAGACTATTCAGCAAGTATCTAACGCCCTTCTTTTCAAATACATCTTTTTCAAACGAACGCAATTTTGCAAATTAGATAAAAATTATATGCCTTGAAATTACAGAGAATGAAAAAACTTTATAAAATCAACTGAAAATTTGGACTGTTAGTAAACTTTTTTTTGTCTATACTTGGAATGTAGGGGTAGTAAATGTTCAATAAAAATAGCATGATTTGCAAAAAAAAAACAATATACAGAACACCACACTTCTTGTATATATGAAGGTCGCGTTCTCTAACATATAGATAAAATGTGAATGAGAAAAATGAAGAATGTTAATTTTTTTGTCAAGTATGAGAGCATTTTGTACCAGTCTTGCTGCAACTGCACTTTGTACCACCCAGCGTTTGATGCATTTACAGAATAACCTATACTTTATTGGTGTTTAACTTTCCATAGCGACAGACTTAATAAAGGAACGCTACCAAAAAGAGTCTACTTTGGTGGTGCACCATACCACTTGAAGAAACACCTTCTGTCTGCTGACGAAGGATTGGTTGGACACCTCAGCAGAATTATGAATGTACACATTTTTTTGCACAACTTTACACCACCGACCATTCGTTTTCGGGTCGCTGCTGACGACGTTTTACATCCTATGAAAGAATGCAGACAGTGGATGTGCCAAAAGAACAAGTTACTGCAGTATCACAAAATAAGTAGACGCTAGATACATTACTTAGAATGTATTAAAGCATGATTTTTAACCATGAATTTCAACACCTCAACTTTCGTTATCAATTTGGCAGCATATTATTTACTGAATTCATTTGAATGCCGTGTTTCGTTTGACAAAATCCCTTTTCAATTTAGAAATTGGAGTTTGTCTATTTTTCACCCCTTCAATATACATATGGAGGATCATATATTGCTTTCCCCAATAAAAATTCAAATTTCATTGAAGCCTTTGCTACATGGCATATTTTCCTTCGATAAAGAGGATTTTAGAAAATTAGTAAAAAACAGATGCGTCCCGTAAATGCCAACGATAAAACTGTACGTAATAGAGGGCAAAGTTTTTAGATTGAACGAAGCTTTTTGCTATGCCAAATAAATTAAAAAGTTTTATCCCAAAATAAATCTTTGCCAGAATAGTTTAATTAATTTAAGAGGCTTTAATGGATTAGTAAAAGCTGAAAATAATAAATATGGATAATGATTAACGAAATAAACAAGCTATATACTCTATTATCAATACACTATATGGGCTATATAAGAGAAGAATACAACAAACTTCAAATTTTCGAAAAAGTTGGAGTATTTGGACGTTTTAGAGTTCCTAGAACTTGAAAACATATTTTACATGTCTGTATGCATTGTTTTTGTGTGTAAATAAAATTTGTGCGCATGATAACTTGAGAACTGTCAAAACGATTCGTTTTAAATTTGCAATTTATTTTATTTTTTGGTACATAAATTATTTTTTTTCCACTATACACGAAAGCTCTCAAAGAATAAGGCAGCTCCCTAAAAAACGCAAAAAAGGATAACGACGAAATACGACAAAATTGTTTGCACTGAAAAACTTCTTTTTCATCTACCTGTACCCTGAAAACGAAAAAAAAAGTGTAATTCAAAATTATTTAGTTTTTTAAAAAAACGATGAAATTTAAAAAATTCATTTTATTATTTTGTATATAAAAATATCATTTTTTTCCCAATCTACAGGGCAGCCTCCTGAAAATAAAAAGCGATTTTAATAAACGACGCCCTAGGGGATGAAGCGATCCAGAAAATTCGATTTGTTTATTTTAAAGGGATTAGATAAAAAATAGATCGAAGCACGTCAAATTTATTTTATCTCTTTGTATAAAAAACATTCTTTTCATTACATATAGCAGCCCTATGTCACTTAAAAATACAATTATTTTTTATTTTCGCTTTTACCTTTTGTAGAAATGATAAAACAAGGTAGTAAATTAATTTTTTTTTGCGTATAAAAGCAATTCTTTCCCTTATATAGTTATCCTAAGGGGATGAAACAGCTCCTTTTTTAAGGGTGGAATTGAGAAAATTTGTTTTATTTTGTGTATATACAATGTGTCCAAAGAAGTATGAAACAAATGGGAAAGTTATTTATTATTCATTTCTAAGAAAATTTTATTCTTGATAAAAGTTGGTGCTTGAAGAAAAAATAGTTTTGACAGTATTAAACTTTAGGTCAGATATAACGGGTGTTAAAAAAATACGAAAAAAGTGGATGGGAAAGACTAACTTCAACAAATAAAATTTTTATGACGGCAGTTCTAAAGATCACAAAAAATCGTAAATAAAGCTAGAAGTAAAATGTTTCCATATTTATTACAGTTAAGAAGATATTTAAGGTTAAACACCGAATTTTTTTTTTGATTTTTCAATCTAAATATCACCTTAACTATAACTGATATGCAAAAACTTTACCTAACTTTTATTTGCAATTTTTTGTAGAGTAATACTGTCAAAGCTATTTGTTCTTCAAGCACCAACTTTTATTAACAACAAACAATTTTTGAATTAGGAACACATCATAATTTTCTTTTTAATTATACTGACATTAACTTACCATTGGAGGCTAAAAAAATTCTAAGCACTGGCCCAAAATTTGCTCTTCCATTAGACAAAGATACAATTCCAATACCCACCATTATAAAAGACTTGGAATTTTGTGTTCAGTCTTTACAATTAAATGAACAAGAACAGGATGATCTACGGGCTAAATGTATAAATAATTTAACCAATTATATCAATTCAAAAAATAGTAATAATAACAAAAAAAAATACCCCATAGTAAACTTAATTGAAAAAGACTTTAGGTTTTGTAAAACTTTTTTAAAACAAAATCCTTCTTTAATGGTTATGCGATCAGATAAGGGCAATTCGATTGTTGTATAGGGTATAGGGAGGAGTATTCGACAGGTATGCGGGATTTGTTGAAGGATGGTAATACTTATAAACTTTTGAAATCAGATCCAACGTCTAAATTTCAAAGTCAAGCAAATAAAATTGTCAAAAATTTGTTTGACAACAATTACATTAATGAGTCATCCTACAAGAAGTTGCGCATTAATAATAGCATATCTCCAAAGTTGTATGGTTTGCGTAAGACCCATAAGCCGAATTTGAGCTTAAGACCAGTGGTGAGTTGTAATGACGCTCCTTCTTATAATCTAGCCGTGTTTGTGCATAACATCTTAAGCCAGATAACGACAACCTTTAATTTTAATATTAAAAATTCTTTTGATTTCGTAGAGTTCACAAAAAGTGTAAAATTACCACCTAATCACGTTATATTGTCTTTAGATGTTACGTCGTTATTTACAAATATCCCCAAAGAATTAGTTATAAATATTTTAAAAAGAAAATGGAGTCACATAGCGCCGTACACGGAAATCCCGAAAAGTATGTTTTTAAATATTATTGAATTTTTGTTTGATAGCAGTTATTTTTCATTTGATAACCAATTTTACCTACAATTGGACGGATCAGCGATGGGTAATCCTGCTAGCCCGGTATTAGCCAGTTTGGTTATGAATGAGTTGTTTATGGAGATATCAAATAAATTACCTTTTGACTTACCCTTAATAAAATTATATGTCGATGATACAATCCTCTCTTGCCCATCTAATAAAGTAAATTACCTGTTACAGTATTTTAATAGCTTTCACCATAAATTAAAATTTACAATGGAAATGGAAAGTGACAAATGTATACCATTCCTTGACGTTATTGTTCAACGCAACCTCGATGGAACGCTACTAACAAACTGGTATACAAAACCAACCTCCTCGGGTAGAGTGGTTAACTACCTCTCATCACATGCCATGTCCCATAAAATAGCTACCATAAAAAATTTGTTATATAGATCTTTTAAACTAAGCAGCCCACAGTATCATAGTTCTAACATTGAGAAAATTAAGAGCATATTAAAAAATAACTACCCTACAACGTTAGTAAACAGGGTAATTAACAACTATAATATCACTAGCCAAGTAAAGAGCGACAAAGGGACACTAAAATACTTCAAATTTCCATACATTAATTCATTGTCGGAAAGGATTCAACGTAATATTCGGGAAAAGGATCAAAATTGTAAATTAGCATTTTATAATTTAAGAACAACAAATGTGCTGTTTTCGAAACTAAAGGACCCAATACCACTTGATTTGAGCTCAAATTTGGTTTATAAAATTCCATGTCATAATTGTGATAAATGTTACATAGGCATTACGAGGCAATATTTAAGGACTAGGTTATACCAGCACAAGTACGACTGTAGGGTGATAAACATCAATAAAAAAGAAAAAACTGCATTATCGGAACATCACTTTTCTACAGGCCACAATTTTAATTTTCAAGGTACCACCGTACTAGACAGAGAAAAACATTATATTAAAAGAAATATCAGTGAAATGATACACATACAATTAAATAATGCGGTGAATCACAGAACTGATACTCAAGGCTTAAGTGTGCAATATAACCATATTTTGAATCGTTATAGAGAAAGTACTTCTTGACATGCCCTGGTAAACAAACCATTGCCCTAATAATTGTCCCTTTTTTATTTGTACAGACTGATAAGAAATATTACTTTATAAACCAAACTATTAGTCGTCGTTTTGCTGCAGTTGGTTCCGGAGTTGTTTATTTGCGTTTTTTGTTTTTCTGAATAATCCTTTTTGAATGTTTTTTAAAACTCCTAGACCTGCTAAATGTCCTTTGTTCTTTTACTTGTTTGCCACCTTGTGTTTTAATGTATTGCAGTGGTAATCATCATTTGTGTTCTATGGAGAAGTATAATTATATTAGTTGTATTTTTTACGTGAGCCTCTAATTCTAAGGAATTAGGTAAGTGAAATGTCATAAATAATAATACTTATGAACCCTGGGTTTCCTTTTATTATTGTTATTTAATTTGTCTTTTATGTTGTTGTGGTTACCTTTTTGTTCGTATTTATTTGTTTTCCATATGTATATGGGTTATATTTAAGAAAAAATCTATTTAAAAATAAAAAATAATAACTCTTTAGTATCGAATAATTATATTTCCTAAGACTAAAACCAACATTGTTTTTTTAGATTAACTTAAAAATATTCAGTTAGTGTTGTTAGCCTTGTGATACTTTATTAAATTTTTGTTTGTATCCTATGAGCGGCCATACTGTAATAAAAAAAAAAAGATCTCTTTCAGCCTTGAAGAAGACGACAAATAAATCGTCGAAACGTCGGCCAATTTTTAAAAAACTGAGGTTTGATTTATGTCACTAACCCGCTAAACACCATCTTGAATTAAGAATAAAATGAATGAGAAATGAGTAATAAAAAAGTTTCATATTTATTGTATATGTACGAGATATTCTAAAACTAAGTATTGTAATTACTATGGTGACGGCAAACTAATTGGAAACGATACCTTATGAAAATCTGAATGTTACTAGTAAGAAATTGGTTTAAGATATTTCGAATATTATAATCATTGTTGCTATGGTTAGGGTGTATATCTATTATTAACGCATTAAATAACCTTATTGAGATTAAAAAATAATTTATTCACTACAAAATTCGAAGAACACTACATTTTCTAACAACTTATAAGTTTTTTTCTCAATGGAGTACCTAGTATTTAGTTGGATATCGATTGACTTCAATTACTTTTAAACACCTCCTAGCCATGGACTGTTTTAGACGTCTATAAGTCTCTAGTGGAATACTGGTCCAAGCTTCTCTCATACTCTCGAATACTTGGTCGAAATTTTGGAAAGTTCTTGAACCTAATTTCCTTTTAACTATCATCCACAGATTTTTCTATTCGGTTAAAATCTGGACTACAAGATAGCCATTGTAAAACCTCTACATGATTATCCTGAAGCCAGACAGTCACCCTCCTAACAGAGTGCTTTGGATCATTATCGTGTTGGAATTTCCAAAGTACTGATAAATTTTTTTCCGCATCACGTTTTCCAGTATGTTAATGTATTCATACTGATCCATAATATCAGTTATTCTATAAAGAGGGCCAACACCATTCTAAGAGAAGCAGCACCATACCATAATACAACCACCACCAAATTTCACTGTTTTTATAGTGTAGCGCGGGTCAAATTCTTTATTTGGTGGACGTCAAAGAAAACGTTTTACATCAGAACCAAATTTATTTACCTTGGATTCATCTGACCATAGTATCTGCTTCCATTGTTGGACGTTCCAAGGAAGATAATTTCTAGCAAATTCCAAACAGCTCCTTCGATTCACTTCAGAAAGGTAAGCCGTTTTTCTTGGAACCCTGCCAAAAAGTTGTGCCTCATTCAAACGATTACGAACACTTCGAACACTACATTCTCTTGGATTTTCAAGAAAAATTTCTTTCCAAATATCAACTGCTGATTTGTGAGGGTCTCCTTAGAAATGCACAATTCGACGATCTGTTGCCATACTCCTTTTTCTGGGACGTCGCTTCCTAGGAACAGTTCTAGTGCTTCCATGAATCCTAACATGATGAACAGCGTTAAACACCGCTTTTTTGGAACGATTAACCATTTCTGCAAAATTTGATACGAATAGTCTTTCCTATGAAGATTAATAATGACTTGTTGTTCGATTAACATTAAATTAGTGATTAAAAAGTCAACAACCCACTAAGGCTCTATGGAAATGATTGTCAATTTTAAAATAAGCCTTCTTCTTAGAAAATGTTGATTTTCAATTTTAAAATGGGTCTACTTGTTAGAAAATGTTGATTCAGAAATACGTTTCTAATTACTTTGCCGCTTAAAAATGTAGTGTTCTTCGAATTTTGTAATAAATAAATTATTTTTTAAACTTAATAAGGTTGTTTAATGCTATAATAATAGATGTACACCCTAACAATAGCGACAATGATAATATTCGAAATATCTTAAACCAATTTCTTACTCGCAAGGGTTCAGATTTTCGTAAGGTATCGTTTCCAATTAGTTTACCGTCACAGTATACGTGCCCATGATACCAAATATATTGCTCATTCAGTATATCCAAAAAACATTCACCAACTGACGAATGAATAAAGAACCTGCGATAATTTTAAAAATCCTGGTATTTTTTTGGAAGACTCCAGTGACACTGTATCAGATGTAAAATGCAAAATGTTATTTTGGCCGGTCAAGATATCACGTTTGTGACAGTTTTGAATAGACAAATTCTAGATTTTAAACGAGAGATAGTAAATGCATTACTTCAAAGGGCTTACTCACCTCTAAAACTACCTAGTGCTCTCACATCATCATCACATCGTTGTATTGATGATGTCGCATATGGACCATTTTTGAATGCTTTTTAGATGAAACAAATCCAAAGTAGAGTACAAAATAGCTGCCTAGGAATGATTTTCGGAATTAAAAGACCTAATTCTATAAGTCACAAACTAAGAGAAGCTGGTTAGCTAAAAATTATTAACCAATGTAAATTCTATTTCGCATCCTTCTATTATAAGTTTAAAATGCCTCCATATCTGCTGAACTTAATAACAGTGAGATCCATAATTTAAACCTACCCCTGCACAAGAAAATTCCATCCCATAAAAGGAAATATTTAAGAGGTCGTTTTCGTGTAATGTATATCACTTGCAACTTTAAGTTTACATTGTCATCCTCTGCATTTGTGTTAATTATGGCCATTAAAGAAGAATCAGTGCTTGTTCTCTATTAATTTTGCCTATTATTTACCTCTTAATTTTGAAATCTGTCTATTGATTTTTTTTTGGTAAATAATAAAAGTCAAAAAAATAATTGATTAAATATTTTAATACTGAAAATACAAGATTATATACTATTATAATATTAGGCATTTACCTGTATTTACTGGGAAAGGTACTACATCAGCCAACTCGTCAATTAATAATTCTGTCTGAAAAGGGGATGTTGCGTAAAGGCATTCGAGTTACCGAGTTTTCCTAACTTCAAATTCATAGAAATTAGATTATTCTCAACAAGTGTTTAAATTCTAGACTTAAATAATTAAAATTTAAATGTAATCTACCGGATTTTAAGTACGTTTACGTAGTTACGGTTTCACATTTAGAATTTTCCTAAGATCGTGTTTCAATACGAAACTTTCAAATTTCCTTGGCATTTCTATTGGTAAAAATTTGGTATGAATCCCATATCCCATATGAAGAAATAAAATTGAGGCTTATTGAAATGTTTTTTTAAAATTTAATTAAATACATTAGAGTATAATAGAACAAAGAAAAAACAATATAAAAAGTTGGTACATTCGCCTTTACTCTCACTTTTATCGTATAGGAATCCACTACTCAGAGATAACAGATTTTACGAATATGAATTCGTATAGAGGTTTGGCAATAACATAAAAAAATAGAAATAAGTTAATTAATATGATTTGTATAAAGTTATTACAAAATAATTATATGCATATATAAACTATGTTATTTTGTGTGGATTTGATGTTAAACGTATTTCTTTAGTCTTCCCTTACTTGTCACCTCACTTATTTTGTAAATACATGTTTAAGCACTGGTAAATTTCCTTCCCTTTGGAAAAAAGCTAACGTCATTCATATGCAAAAAATAGCAAATCCCACCATAATTTCGCCCTATTAGTATTTGGTGCTCAATGTCTAATCTCTTGGAAAACATTGTTGCCGCGCAGTTGAGTACGTATTTTGTTAGTGTATGCCGAAGACTCAATCAGGCTTTCAACCGGGTTATAGCACAACCCCGGCATTACTGAAGGTGTCGGATGATTTACTAAGAGCACATGATAAATGAAATAGTTCATGTTTAGTATTACTCGATTTTAGTAAGGCGTTCGATACCTTAACTTAAATCATACTTTAATTAAACAAATGAAATATTTTGGCTTCAAAATTTATAGAAAACTACCTAAGCGATAGGCAACAAAGGGTCGTTCTTGTTGATAAAGCTTTATCTTTCATAGCAACTGCAATGGGGGTGGCACAGGGGAGTGTATTAGGGCCATTACTGTTTTCTATTTACACAGCAGTCTTTTCCAACGTTTTATCTTCTACATGCAAATGTATTGTTCATTTTCTTTTAATAATCGTGTTAAAGCATCCTCTGCTCTTAATGTTGATCTCAAGTCAATAGCTAGATTGTCAGAGGCTCACAATTTGGTGCTTAATAAAAACAAAACTTTTAACAACACTACAGTAGAACTCTCAGATGTTTGTAAAAATTTGGGAGTTTATATAAATAACGACATGCCTTTTGACAGTCATATAGCCCATCACATAAAGACATCTCAATTTAAATTGTTTACTTATGTAACGATTCTCGACAGGGGATGTAAGACTTCATTTATGTAATACCCTGTACTCTCCGGATTGATCAGATATTCTTTACTGCCTTTCACTAATTTTAAAAAAACAAAACCAGTCTGCAAAAGCTTCAAAATTCTAGCATAAAAAATTTGACTATGTTACAGCTTTTTATAATTAGTCAAAGTGGTTAAAACTGGAAGAAAGGGTTAAACTTCATTTTAAAACGTTTATTTTTAAAATTCGCAATTCAGAAAGTCCTTCTCGTCTCGATGAAAAACTGGTCAAAGCTTCAAACGTGCACGATCTTCTAACTAGACACCATGACTTGTATCAAATCCCTAAACACAGCACCTCTGCATTTCAAGGATCTCTCTTATAATGCTATATACATCTACTGTAACTATATTGTTACGCATTTTTTATATTCTGTTTTAATTATTATCATTATTATTATTTTGTGGTTAGATATGACCAGCTCTGCTGGATCTCGCCACTTATCCCTGTATTTTTAGTCCAATTTTAATAATTTTTTGAGCTGTGGAATTCTATGTTTGTGTAAAAAAATTATAAATATTGCAGCTGCTTATCTTCCTTAGAAGTGGAGGCTAAAGAGTATTTACTTTTAATTTATTTAAATTTAGTATCTCGTAGGATTTTGTCTGTGACTATTTATAATTTTATTTTTATCTAAAATCGTTTATTCTACTGCAGAAAGAGGATCGCTGATTAAACTCTATTATGAAAATGGTAGATATGCTAATATTGCAGCACAGGGATTTAGTCAAATGAATCCAGATAAACATGTTCACCAAAAATATATAATTGAACTGGCAGCAAAGTTTAGGGCAAACCGAAAACCAAGCGCTCAAAATCAAATAATAGTGGGAAACGAAGCAGAGGAACTTGCTGTTTTGGGCCACGTCAATATGGATCCTACATTAAGTACCTACTATTATTAGGCAACTACCTTTAGTGTACGGCATATCTCGTACGAGTATTCGCAGAATTTTAAAAACACATAAATTTCACCCCTACAAAATTCATTTTGTACAACAATTAATGAATAATCCGAATTTAGTGTTCATCATTTGTTTTTCCGATGAGTGTTCGTTTTTTCTACATGGGACTGTTAATCGTCACAATTGTCTATATTGATCTGACGAAAATCTACATCTATTCCATGAGGTTCACACTCAACATCCTGAGAAATTAAACTTCTGGATTGGAATTTATGGCGATTGTTTAATTGGTCCTTTTTTTCTCCCAGGAAATCTAAATGGAGAAATGTATCTGCAATTATTAGACGACGCTATCGATCCTGCATTGTCAGAAACGCTTGAAAATAATATCAATTACAATGCCAATGAGTTGATATTTGCACCTCCTCATTATATCCTTGCTGTTCGTGAATATTTAAGTCGGACGTATCCTGGTAGCCTGCAAGATCAGCTGACTTAACACCCTTAGATTTTTTTCTATGGGGTTACTTAGAAAGTTAGATATAAAACTCAGCCACAGTCATTAAATGATTTACGTCACCGAATCATTGATTGATCGGGTCATTACACCAAAAATGCTTCACAATGTTCGGGGCTGTTTTGAACAAAATCTCTATTATTGTATGGATGCAGGAGACCAACACTTTCAGCACTTATTATCATGAACAATAAATAAACAAAATTTACATCTTGTATCTCATATTTCTTTATAAACCGGCCTTAAAAAGAGAATTTAATGTCCTCTGAAATGAGGTATCACTTGACCTTTAATCCTATTTAATATTTTAAGTGTTGCAGCTTACTTCTGCGGGAGGTTAAAGTGACAGAGTTGAAAATAAGCGAAAAAACTGTTATCTCGATACAAAAATCACTCGCCCCTATTCCCATTTAAGATTCTGAGGAAGTGACAAAGTTGGTGATATAGGCAAAATCTTTCCCCCGGGAAATAAAAATCGACCGGTCCCAGAGATTTTTAAAAACGAACGGTATGTGAAATATCGGCCTTGTTTCGTTTTGATTGGCCCACCCTGTATATGAAAAGTAGAATAATAAATTCATTTTGCCATATTTCACGTTGAATTATTGATCTTATTCCCATGTAGCTCGACAGAAACAAGCACCAAATCAGTCTTGGAGATCCGTAGATTTTTCACAAAACGGAATATTGTGTTCCTCCGTCAATTTATACATAAAATTGAAAATAACAATTTAGGGTTCGTTTCTAAAAAGCTGGAAGGAAGAATAGTTCTATATAAGATAAGGAATAGGTTTGACTTCCCTTGGGACCGGTTCTATAACTTGATGAATGGTGGGTTCTGAACCACCGATTTTAACCAATGAAAACCCTAGACCGCAGGTTACAGTTGGATCATGCGAGTGGTCTACCGACTGGAGAGTCTGTAACTAAGCCTTTAAATTACAAAGGGTATCCAGTTCGATCCAGCCTGTGTAAAAACATTTTAATTTCCATCCTGTGTGAGTATATCGTCACAATTACAATAACTACGTTTCAATATCTCTACAAGTTCTTAAGACTTTTCGACCGGTTATTATCTAATATTTAGACCTACTCCCTAACGTAGCCTTAAATGTCGCAAGAATTCCATATTTTACATAAAGCTGGAGAAGTTTAAGCTCAAAAACGGGCAAAAAATTAAATTCAAATCACATATAATTATGAGATATTTATTCAAAAACTAAAAAATGCATGTACTTTTGCACAAATATTCAATTTAAAGTTTTTCCTTTAGTACGATTTTTTTCTAAACTAGACAATGATTTTAAGAGTCAGAATCAGTTAGCGTTGCGAAGTGAATTATTTACATGATGTACAGATAAGTAAAATTCTTGAAAATCACACAAAAACACTGCAATATTTGTATCAATTTAGCAGCATATATTCACTCAATCTTTTCGTAAGCTTTTTTTTTTCGACGAAATCCTGTTTGCTTTTCAAACATCGGAGTTTGTATATATTTCACCCCTACAATAACACGTATAAAGAGGATCGAATTCAGCTCTCCCCAATAAAAATTCAAATTTCATTGAAGCGGGTATTATATGACAACTTTATTTTTGAATAAAGTGGATTCTGGCAAATTAGGGAACAGTACTTTCACCCGGAAAACTCAGACAAAAAACCTACATGACAGGAGGAAAATCTTTTTATAATAATGAAAGATCGTGGTAGCGGAATTACCCATGATTGACACAAAATTTAATCAAAATTTACAGTAACTTAATTTGTTAAAAAGGTCTAACATATACTAATTCTTGGCAAAAATATTAAATAATACATTAATTTACGTTTACTGCACTATGATGGATTACTAAAAGTTAAAAATAACAAGCTGGGGAAATGATAAATGAAATATTTCGATTTTAAGTTTAATAGGTGGTATGTTTCAAGTAACTTCGAGATTGTTAGAAATATATTTTTTAAGTATTTATAAGTGTTCGTAAATTAAAAGTGAATGTCTCATTTATATGTAACCTAAGAAGGTCTCAACATATGAACGCTACTTTTTGAAGGTCAAAGAGTTTCAGAAAATATTCTACTATACGTTTCAAGAACTATCCTGCAAAAGGCGCCGTCAACCGAATGAGTTCATTTCTTTGAATGTGCCTTGTGACATAATCTAGATGACATCCCTGCCATTTGGGAGGTCCCCTGTCACATTTCATATTCGATTTATATTCTCTGTTAGGCATGTGGATAGATATAATCTTCGCCGCTTCCGGCTTTTTTATTGTGCCTTCTAGAGACCACTTAGTTCAGGGATGTAAGAAATAATCAAAGACTAAAATTGCCATAGTTATAAAATTAAAGCCTCATTGGTTTTTGCCAGTATTTAAACAGTGGAATAGCTAGTTTCAAAAATGTATGATGCTGTTCACTCTTAGTAATAATTGAAAAAGTATGTCAAGGTAATGGTAATTATTTATTTTCTTACACCATCGTCGATTTTGACGATTTTTTTATACAGGTGGATTTTGGTGTCCTTATCACAAATCCGAAATCCAATTTTTTTGCTCACGTTTCGTTTTTGAGTAATTCATCCTGAAAATTTATAGATATTCTAACCCCTCCTTCTGTCCCTTTTTCTTTTATAAAAATTGACTAGTGAAACTACTACAAACATTTATAAAAGACATAACGAAACTCTTTTCTTGATTTTCTTGTTTCATCTAAAAGATTAGGACATTTCGGATAGTGATGCCGCCGAGACGAAAGACTGATCTTCGCTCGACGAGAATTTCTCATTTCTCTCGAACTCTCTCGTGTCCCTCGAGCATAAAAAATCTGAATTTTTTTATATTTTTAATATTAAATAGAACAAAACTATTGAAAAACAAAAACTCCGCATTGCTTTTGTAAACTGATCTCAAAAACTAAGTATATTTTTTACGTATCCGAGAATTCTTGTAGGTCTTGTATCTTTCTTAAAACACAACTTCTTCTAATCTGTAAAACGAAAATAAAAACGGCGTTTCTTTCTATTTATGGTAATCGTTTACAAGGGCTTTAGATTAAGCAAATGACAATATACAGGGTATGTGAAATGTCTTTACACATATTTATAACAAAACTGACTTATATTTTGCAAAAATTAGAAAACAAATTTTTTTATTAATTATTTGGTAGACCTAGACATAACCTTTGCGTGCCTAGTTAAGAGGAAATTTTTTCTGTTTTGCTGTTTCAGTTTGCAGATTTTGTTTTTATTGTGAGATCTATTTAAAAATATTTTCGAGATCGAATTCAATTTTAGATCTGATATTTGACAGGTTAAATGTTACTTCTAGTAATTTATTATACAGGATGTATATAATAAAATACAAAAATCTATAAATAAAAAAAAATATTCGGCTCTATGCCATTACAGACCTACTCCTGTATTTATGAACTTCTCAGACATATCTATCCTGTTCTCTAGTATTCCGAGGTCTCCACAGACTCGTACCGATGTTATGTCAATTAATATCCCAAAGCGGCTCTTAGAATAGTTCTCACATAGTTCCGTTTTACTCCCCAGTTAAGCCAAAAATTTAAATATTTTTGTATTTATTTCTACATATATCTCGTATAATGAAGTTTACCATTCAACATGTTAAACATAAAATTAAAAGGATCTCAGTAATAATATCCAAATTTTCAAAAAAAAAACAAGTTAAAAGGTTTAATTCCTGTTAAAGATTGTATTCCTTTTAGCTACGTAAAAGTGCTATCTAGTTCTACCAAACCATAAAAGAAAATTTTATTGTTTTACAATTTTCACAACAACCCAAGGTAATTCATTTTGTATATTGAGATTTAGTCAATCTAAAGCTTGTGCTTGATTATCATAAAAGACAAAGCAACGCCGTTTTATTCCCGTATTGCAGATTAAAATATATTTTGTTTTAAGAAAGCTACAACATGAACTTTCGGGTTCGTTACAGATATTGTTTAAGTTTTTGGGATTAGTTTATTTCAGACCCCCTGTAGGTATAATATACACTAACCGAGCTCTTTGATCTATTAACTGTCATGATGAAGTTGGATAAATAATTGTGAATTTCTGTTCCTTCACATATGAGATTATTTTTTAAACAACGGCCCTAAGTAAAATGTGAGTTTGCAAAAAGTTTTTGCTCAAATTTAAATATATTATCGAACAAAACATCAAGTATCTACGCCAATGATTTCTAATTTTTTTAAATGTGAGAACATTTACCCCAACTACTTCTGTTTTCAGTTTGATTGCTATCAGCTTCCTGGTTCTGAAAATATGATTTTTTTTACGATTTTATCCGCTTAAAAGAATAGAAGATATATGCCCATGGCACCCAAAATCTAATCCGGCGAGACACTGACCTAGTCTATTTTTGGTGTAAATTTAAAGAAGAATCTGTTAGACCGTATACCACTTTTTAATCAAAACAAAAGTGAAAAAATTTTTGTAGTTCTATATCGCTATATCGCCCTCTCTAAAAAATATAATATTTTTGTTAAAGGATTGAAATAACCAAATAAAGCCTAAATTATAAAATAGTTTATGAAAACCACTAAGTAAATTCATGTTTACTTACATTTATCTCTAGGTAAAAAACCATAAATTAAAAAAAAATTAGAAAAATTTATGTTAACAGTTACCGTTGAATTTTGGTATAAAGGCATAAAATTAAAAAAGAAACAGTATTTTCCTCTACCACCTTTCCAAAATTAAAAACATTTTTTAAGCTTAAATTTAACGTGTTAAGATAACTCACGTGGGTAACTTTTTTATTGTCATTTTTCAAACAAAATTTTCTGTACACTCAGATTTTAGTTTGGTCAAATTTTAAAAAAATCTTTTATGATGAAGACTTTACTAGTCGCACTCTATATTGAGAAGGATGTGAGTTCTCTCCCTAACTAGCTTATCCCGTTTTTTTTTTCAGAAAATATGATAACTGAGAAGAACTGTGAAAAATATAAAATTTAGGATCAAAACAAAAAAAAACCTTCACATACATCGCAGATCATCTTAGGGGCGATCTGTCTAAGAGAGAATTCACGAGTTGCCCCTACATAAGCCTAACTCTAAGGCTTTTTTATCTAATATAAATATATTATATTTCATTTGTGTGTAAGTATTGCGATAATTGCGAATAATTTTAACTTCATTAGGTTTTTTATTTTAAGTTTTGCAGGGAAAATTTTTCTCTTATAAACAATCGAGATAAATACCACTTTCATTTTCAATATACGCGTCCTTCCTGTATCAACGGCAAAGTTCCTGAAGTTGTGGTTGGTTGGGTCTTTCATAAGAGATAGCAAAGTTCATTCGCGAGTGCAGTAAGTGCAAGAGGCAACAAAACTGATAAAAAACTGAAGAATGCTTCAAATTTAAATCTGAAAATTCTTTAAAAAATAGTTAAAAATTTTTAAACTTGACATTTACTCTTCATACGTTTTTTCTTCTAGTTTCTAGATTTTGGATAATTAAAAGTTACCCTCTTATTACAGAATTAAATATGAAACTTTTAATGTTAATATTATATCGTCTGTTAACAAATTAGGAACAGTTTTTCTAATTTTTATATCACAAGAGAAACGGGAGACGAGACGAGAAGGCAATTTTCTCTCGTACACGAGACAAGAGAAGGCCTTATCTCGTCTCGTCTCGCGGTAGCACTAATTTCGGTACACTCAAAAACAACTATGTTTTCATCTTGACATCATGGAAAACCAGCTACAATATTAAAGAAAAACATATTAATTGAAAAAAATTACAGTAGCTGATTGGTACTGTAATATAAATTAATTATGAATATTTTGTTACATACTTAAAGTGGATCGGTACCAGCAAGAATCAACAAACCAAATCAAATCAAAATCATTTATTTCCATAGACATACAGGATGCATTGAAAATTTCATGTAAGAAGGTACATTAAAAAAATAAGATAAAATAAAATAAAATAAAGAAAATACAATTAAATAAAATACAATACAATAGTATGGTGTACATCAGACATTCTAAAATCTACACTATTATACAAAGTCATCAAAAATGAAACAAATAAAATTCTTTGAGAGAGTAAAAAGGATTTGCAGCTAATGTGGCCTTTATTTAACTTTTAAAATGAAAATAGTTGGGTTTTTCTTTAATGTATGTAAGTAGATGATTGAACGCCTTCAGAGAACTTACCTCAGGTCCTTCCTGCACCTGAGTCAGTATCGCACTGGGCACATAAAGCTTGTCTGCATTTCGTGTTTTGTAATGATTAATATCTTTCCATTTCAAATAGATAAAACGATGTTAAAAATAATAAAAGCTCCCTGGAGAACATAAAGGTTTATCACAGTAAGTACCTTCTTAGAAGCAAAAGCTGGGCGACATGAGGCCCTAAATGGTAGTCGAAACATGGTTCTGAGAATTCTCTTTTGACTTATAAGAATCTGATCAATGCTAGCAGAATTGCCCCATGCCAGTAGACCATATGATAGGACAGAATTTATTGATCCGTAGTAAAAAATCTTAAGTATATCGGTGTTGACACAGTTTCTCAACCTTAGCATTGCAAAATTAAGAGGCGACAATTTATTGCACACGCATTCGGTGTGAGTACTCTCCAGCAGGGGTGTTGGTCAATTGAAACTCCCAAGAACTTAACAGAATCTCTTTGCTTGATATTAGTTGACCCATCCCTCAGACTTCTATGCTACAGAACTCTTATAGGGGTGAAAAGCATAAAGTTGGTTTTGAGCTATTTAGACAAAGTCCATTGTTCTCACAACAAGCAGATATCTTACGAACACTGCTATTAGTCTTGGCCCAAAGAATTTAGGGAAAGTAGGGGAAGATCATTAATGAATGACAGAAATAATGTTGGTCCCAGGACTCTACCTTGTGGCACTCCTGTAGTAACATTTACCCACTCAGAAAATATGACTTCACCTGCATCCGACAACATGACTGCTTGAGATCTACCTGACAAATACGATTTAATCCAGTTCCATAGTGGTCCTCTAATTCCATAGTGCATTAGTTTGTCTAGCAACACCTCATAATTGATAGTATTAAACGCTTTAGTAAAGTCATAAAAAATGCCAACCGTTTTTAGCGTAGCCTGTAGAATGACCAGCCCTGAAACCAAACTGTCTGGAGGTTAGGATCGGAAACGTGTTAAAAAAATTTACCAGTCTTTTTGTATAAGCTTTCTCAAGTATTTTAGAAAATACAGATAAAAGAGCAATAAGTCGGTAATTCTCAATAGCCGCCATATCTCCCTTTTTGTGAATAGAGATAACAATAGATTTTTTTAGTTCTTCTGGAAAGTAACCATATTCAAAGGATGTTTATTAAGTATGTCAACGGAGCTACGATTAGATATTATGAGCACATTCTCTTAAAAGGTCACAAGGAACTTGATCTAAACCAGATGAGCTCTTATTAGAAACAGACTTAATTAAATGAGCATTGGCACCACTGGAGGGTAAAGATGAGGTTTGGTTGCCTTCATAATTATTGATAAGTAGATTAACCGACTCTATGAAAAAGTTGTTAAATGCATTAGCTATATTATTTTGACCACTTACTTCCTCTCCGTCAAAGTTTTTTTCTATCAGGAATTAGTTTCCCCTTAAGAGATAAAGCATTAGTGTTAGAATTTATAATATTCCACGCACACCTAGTTACATTGGAGGCAGTTGATACTTTTCGTGAGTTGTAGCTCTTTTTTATATCAGCAACTCTATGTTTATGGTCACGGTTTAACGCCCTAACACAAAAAGCGATCAACACTAATCAACAACGAAGTGCTTCAGTGGCGAAAGTCTAACGTTCGGCATCGGCCCATATTAATTTCCACCAGTGTGGCACTTCGCTGTTTTCGCCTTTTCTGTTAGGGCTTTAGCGATGATGCCTACGGCGCCTAACTGGTACCAATCCACCTATAGTTCCTTCACGCTCATGCTGGTACCGATTCACCTATGTATGTAAAAGAGTGTCTATATGCTGGAAAAGTTATTATTCTAAACAATTTTTTTAGTTAATAAAGGCACGAAAAACAACCAGCGAATTTTCATAAAAAAGAAGAAAGAAAAAGAAGTATATTGGGTTTAGAATGTTTAGGAACTTTGAGGATGAATAACTCAAAAACAGAACGTGACCGAAAAAAAATTACCTCGGAATCGTGATCGGGAACCCAAAATCCACCTACACAAAACATCCATACGCGATTGTTATAAGTAAATAATTACTAAAGTTTCTAATAATTCTGTATGAAAGCGTAGTGTATTAAAATCGCATGAGTTTCACTCATGTTAATTCATTTCAGAACACGAAAATAACCGAATGCAGTTTGTAAAGATTAGTGCTAGAGTACTTGAAAATTATTAATAGGTTTCATAGAAAACCGTTGTTAATATTTGTTGAACCTGCTTGAATTAAATTGATCTCATTGACTTTTTAGCACAAAAGGTATATTTATCGAATAAAAATACAACAAATACAAAATTAATGTAAATAAAAAAAAACTTTTTAAAAACAATTTTTATTTAATAAACTTACCTACTTTAACTAGTAGTTCTTTGATTTGTGAGGCCAGGAAGCCTTTTAACCATTTACCAATTCATATTAGAACAAATGGGTCATTAAAATACTTTAAAAGGGGTCTTAACAAAATATTGTTAGGCAAAGCATAAACATAAGATGGCGTTCGAGTAACCAACATTCACTATACTGCCGCTTCTGCTTTTTTCAATTATTTTGTACGAAAAACTGTGTTTAGACTAAAATAAAGAAGTTTTTCTAGTGTCTTTTGTGACTTAGTGCGAACGCAATAGAGGAATTGGGTTTATATCTACACTAACGTAAGCTAAAAGAAAGTTTTGTTATCACGGTTCTGTCTGCGACCGACCTTGACAAAATTAAGGGTCTTATTGCATCTACCTTGAAGGAACACTTCGAGGAAAAACTAGCCCAGCAGGTTGCGGATAGAGTAAAGGAAGAAATGTCCAGCTTTAGATCTATGGTAAAAACTCTAAACAATCAAGTGGAAAAAGAGAAAAATAGAACTCTGGAAGCCATGTTGGATTCATGCGAGCAATCATCGCGCAATTTAAATGTGCGCATATTTGGGGTCGCTTAGGAAGAGAACGAAAATATTAAAAAATTGCCTTGGACCTTTTCAATAAAAGAATTAAGTGTAATATTAAAGATTCCGTTATCAGAAAAACCTATCGCATCTCCGCAAAAAATCCGGGCGATAAGCCACCGGCTATCCTAGTGCAGTTTGCAAATGATGTTAGTCGTGTCTCGGTTCTTAAAAATCGGAAATTATTAAGAACGACGGGCGTTTCTGTGCAAGAGGACCTAACTAAGTTTCGTCTTTCTTTAATGAAGAAATCCGTTCAAAAATTCAGTGCTAGATCAGTGTGGTGCTCACAAGGAAATATTTATGTGAAAGATAAAAGTGATATAGTTTATCGTATAAGCGATCTATATGTTTTAAATAAATTATAGGATTATTTTTACAAAGGGGATTTCACAACAAGGTATCATGTTTATGTCTCAATACCCTTTGTATTTAGGTATATATACAAAGTACTTTATTATTTTTTGTGGTAAAACCATAAATGATTTGGGAACATGTAGAATATTATAACTTATGTTATTTTGTTTACAAAACGTTTGTTCACTGTTTTTTTTTTTTTTGAGAAGTTAGTGTTAGGATGTTATGATTTATAATTTTTTTTTCATTTGAGTACATGTTGTGGACATCTAATTCATAATTGCGTGTTTTCCTCAAGACACTTATATTCTGCTTTGCTGGATAAAATTACCTATTTTACTTAATATCATTATATTAGACTCATTTTACTAATAATTGATGCCTATGTGATGATATTTTTTTTTGGTTAGAATATACTAGGATTTTTTTTTGGTTCTCGTACAACAAAGATATTGTAGGTTTATTTTTAAAATCTTATGCAGGTAGCTGTAGGTTTTGGTGGATATATTTTTTTCATTTTTTATATATTATATAAATTCTACATTCCTTCATTTATATCGTTCTTCTCTAAATTCCTTACCTTTTATTCTTCTGTGCTGAGAGTTTTTAAATGTCTTTTAGTATAACCCACATCAATGTTCGTTCGATAATTTCACATTTCGACAGTTTTAAGGAGTATTACGAAAACAAAAACTTTGAGTTCATAGGTGTCACAGAGAGTTGGTTACGTTCAGATATCTCTAATGAGGCAATTAATTTACAAACCTATAATTTAGAAAGAAATGACAGACAGGACCGTCGAGGGGGAGGTGTGGCTGTTTATATCAAGGACGATCTCAAATATGATGTTATTCTGACCGAAAAGTTTGATTTTTTAGAAAGTATCTGGATAAAGATTTTTTTAAAAAAGTACGAAATTATTATTGGCACTATTTATAGACCTCCAAATTCTGAAATTGCCTCTTTTTTAAATACATTCGACACGTTAATTAATATTTCCTCCTCAAATGAAAACGTTTTTTGCATAGGCGATTTTAACACGGATAACTTAAATTATGAAAGCCCTTTGACAAGGCAGCTTTTGCAAACTGTGGAACCGTTTAATTTAGAACAAATTATTTTAGAGCCGACTAGAATTACCAATAGAACTCGGTCTTTAATTGATCTTATTTTCACGAATTGCGATAAAGTTGTGAATAAAAGTGTTGTTGATTGCCAGTTTTCTGACCATTGCTTAGTTTTCTGTCAGATTAACTATTCTTGCGACCCTAAACCACCTAATAAAATATTATATAGATCACTAAAAAATATTGATATAAATTTGTTTCAAAGGGACCTGGAAGCAACAACATTTAATGAGATATATAATATTGAAAATATTGACGAAAAGACAAACTTTTTAAATAATAGTATATTGGCCTTATTTAATAAGCATGCACCTATTAAGCACCTTACTGAACGCAATAAACCTCTCCAGCCATGGATCACAGAAAATATTAAACGCATGCAGAAATTAAGAGATAAAGCCTTTCGTGATTTTAAATCTAGTAAACGGCCTAGCAAATGGGATTATTATAAACATTTAAGGAATTTAACAAATAAATCAATTACATTAGAGAAAAAAGCTTATTATAGGCATACCTTTCAAAATAGTTCCATAAAATATAAGTGGAAAGAGCTTAATAAACTGAGACCAGTAAACACAAAGGAAATTCCGCAGATTTTTAAAGATACAAATAAATTTAATTAATTTTTTATAAATTCAACCAAAACAAATAATTCGGTAAATAACGATCTACTAAATTTTTACTTAAATAACACTAAAAATAATCTCAATTCCTTGTTAACATTTAATACTGTAACGGACAATGATATTCTTCAAATTATAATTAATAAAATTAAAAGTAAAGCTGCGGGCACAGATGGTATTAATATAACTTTAATCTCCCTGTGCTGCCCTCATATTATTGGTTTTATAACACACATTGTTAATGAATGTATTCTTCATGAATATTTTCCTGACATTTGGAAAAAAGCTATTGTCACACCCCTTCCCAAAGTTAGTTCTTCGAAGGATTTAACACAATTTCGTTCAATAAGCATACTTCTAAAGTTTTCAAAAATTTTAGAAAGAGTGCTGGAAACTCAAATACACATTCATGTTAATCTAAATAATATTTTACCAACGAAACAATCCGGATTGCGCCCTAAACATAGTTGCGCGACGGCAATGGCGGATGTTACTGACGATATCTTTTCAGCTCGAAACAATAACTAAATCACAGCATTAATTTTACTGGATTTTAGTAAAGCATTCGATTTTTTAAATCATAAAATATTAATTTCTATGTTACACTATATAGGGTTTTCGGTAAATGAGTCAAACATTATTAAATCATTTCTCTCCAATAGATTTCAACGTATAAAAATTGATCAAAATTATTCAGATTTTCTTAAAGTTGATTATGGGGTTCCTCAAGGCAGCATTTTAGGACCTCTTTTATTTAGTATCTATACATGCACTTTCCATGCACATTTTAAATACTGTCAGTACCATCTGTACGCCGACGATACCCAGCTGTATTTATCTTTTAAACCTTTTGACTACAATCAAGCCATTATTAAAATTAACTTCGATTTAGAACAATTGCTTAAAATATCCTCTAAACACATGCTAAATTTGAATCCGTCTAAGTCGGTTGTTCTCTTATTTGGTAATCAAAATATTCTTAATGAAATAAAGCCAGATATGGCTATAAGCATAGAAAATCAACGTTTAAATGTAGTTGAAAGCGCAAAAAGTTTAGGTCTTGTTTTAGATTCACATCTTCGATTTAGTTCTCACATTTGTCACATTCTTAAAAAAACATACTGCTCTCTGAAATCATTGTTTCCGCACAGACACTAACTTGATCAATCCACTAAAAAGGAGCTCTGTGATTCATTAATATTATCACATTTTAATCATTGCGATCGTATATATGGTCCATGTTTGGATAGTTATGACTTACGAAGAGTTCAAAAAGTGCAGAACAGCTGTATTCGATTCATCTTTGGTATTAAGATATTGATTTCTTTAATAATAAAGTATTTTGAGTTTGAGTTCGAGTTTATATACAACGTAGGTAACATAAAAAATAATCATAACAAAGACATATTATAAAACCCGGGGAGTGTATGTGGTTTTAAAAGCATGCCGCAATTATTTTATAATCACACCATTATTACATACAATCATTCGTCAATTATCATCTTTTTTATTTCCCTTGTAAATGGGAAGTGTTGTAATCACCCTCCGAGATTATTTCAGATCTTCACGTTTCTGGGTCCAGATGCCGAAAAACATGTTTTCTCAATTCCATCGGTCTGCCTGTTCGCGGAATAGCTTAAAGACTAACTTACCCGATTAAGGGTCATATGGTGATGATCTGGTAATATTCTGGTAAAATCCAATATAGAGAAACAAAATGGCGGCCTAATGAAATGTTAAAAAAAATATTATTAAAAAACTGCGTATCCAAGTTATCTCAAATTTTGCACAAACACCAAAGTATTATGTTGGAATCAACTGATAAAGTTTTGGTAATGATCCAAGATGGCAGAACAAAATGGCGACTTAATAAAATATTTAAAAATTCAGCCTGAAAAATCTACATAATGGATTGATTTCAAATGTGTGTCATAATTAATTGTGGTATAGGGGTCACCTAGTAAAATTCTAGTTCTAATTCAAGATGGCCGAACAAAATGACAGCCAAATAAAATGTTGTTAATCGTGAAAACATCACCCTATCAGGTGTTACATATATTATAGTTTTAGCATCCCTAGATGCAAATACCAGATTAACTTCAAATTTTAGTCAAAAATTAAGGTTCATATGGGGATGCCCTAGTAATATTTTGGTAAGAATCCAATATGGCCAAACAATGTTAAAAAAATATTACTAAAAAATAATTATCCAACTTACCTTAAATTCTGCACAAAAATACAGTGTTACAATAATGAACTGGTAACATTTTGACATAAATCCAAGATAGCAAAATAAAACTACGGCCTAGTAATATCTTAAAAAATCAACCTGAAAGTACTTATTAAATAATTAATTTCAATTTTTGTGCAAGAATTTAGTGTGATATAGAGATATTCTGGTAAAGTTGTGGTATGAATTTAATATAGCGAAACAAAATGGCGGCCAAATAAATTTTTTTAAAAAACTTGTTCGATTGACTTAAATTAAATGTGAAAATGGGATAAACTGGTACGAATTCAACATGATGTAACAAAATGGCGGTATGTCTCAAAGTAAAAACTACTTATTTAATTTATTTTAAATTATTCCTAAAAGTCAAAGGTGACATAGGTAGAATAGAAAGAAACTGGTTAAATATTCAATACGATGGAACAAAATAGCGCCCAATAAAAATGTTTGAAAGGCAGTATATGTAACAAATACATACTCTAACTATGTACTGAACTAAATTGGGTCACACTTCACTATTCCTAACAAATGGAATAAAAAATCATAACGAGGAATCAATTTTTTATGCAAACGTCGAGGCAAGTTTTGAAAATCATTTAGTATAAACAAACTCAACCGCTGCTTTATAATATGACTGATTTTATAATCCTCAATTATCTAGATTGTATATATTTACCGGATTTTTTAAATTTCATTCTTTTTTCTAATTTTTTTTTAAATAAAAGCTGACTTTTAAGATTTTTTTTTACTTATATTATTTTGAAATTTTTAAATAAAAGCTTATTTATAAAAAAAATTACATACCTATAATTTATTTATTATCTATGGAGAGTTTTTAACGAAACATTCATCATGCGAGTTAGCAAAAGGTTGTACACCCGGAATGGAAACATCATATTCTTCCATCTCTGAAGGACTAAGAATCAATAACTTAACAGAAGCCAAATTATTTATTAATTGCTAAAAATTACAGTTTTGAACTGAACACTGAACAATATCTTGATTCTGCAAAGACAATGGCATGGAATTGCTGCAACTGCTTGCCAGAAAATAATGTATTTGGTAATACTTAAGTTCTTTTCCTAGTTGCCTTATTTTTGATTTTGTTATTTTGCGGCAATTTTCGTTTATTTGATAATGTGATATAATATTGGCTTTATATTGCAGGGTCCTGTGATTTTCACTAGGTTTTGTTCCGACACTCTGCTTATAGTCAGGAAAGTAAAAGTCAAAAATAGGATGGAAAATATCCAAAGGACAAAATAAAAAAGCTTAATTATTTACACAAGGAGCAAGTTACTGTTACTTTGGAAAACAGAAGAAATAAAAATAAAAGGGGTCCATTTTGTGTTGTAAAAGCCAGTAATCTCCAAGCAAATATTTTTACCACACCTCTAAAATTACGAGCTAAATAAGAATAAGTGCTATAAGAGAAGATCTTTACTACTAAAATGCAATTCAGTTAGAAATTATATCCAGTTTTATGAAACATTAAATCAGACTTCAATGTTTTGCAGCAAAAAGTTTCCAGTTAGAAATACAGATAAGAAACAATCGTATATTGTTCCCTATTTCCGTTTTATTTAAAGGTCTTTGAACTTGTTGACCCACCGACAACCCATTTAAGAGAAAAGGGGAATATGGCTTTTTAGGGTCGAAAAATCCATTTGTTAACAAGATTCGGCTTTTATAACATCGCACAAGATTAATAGGAGGTATTCCCACGAGCCATATTAAAGACATGTTATAGCGCGGTTTTGGGATTATTAAAAACGCTTGTGCTCTGATGAAGTATAGCTGTTGATTATAATGGCTAGGTTATTTCTGCTGGGAAAGAAAATGAAACGAAATAAACCTGGCTCTTGATTAATGAATCACGACAGACAAATTTAGTATTTATATTAGTATTAATTTTATTTTGGGTGAATAATGAACAAACTGCATTTGTTAAATTCACATTGAGTACTGTATTAGGATTTACACGCGCTAGAACTTGACTGCTTTTTAGAAAATACATTGGTCCCGCAATAAAATCAACGTTCACGCATATTCTGCAATATCGATTATGTGAACGAAATGTTTTTTAATAAACTTACCTATTAAAAACAATAAAATATAAAATATTACAGGCATATATACAAAGTAGGTAGTAAAATTTGTAAAATGTAATGCAAATAATAAAAAAAAATTCAATTTAGTATTAGATATTAAAAACTATATACTGACAATCATTAACAATTTCAAAAACTAATAATTGACAACTTGACAACGTCTCGAGGTTCGCAGGTTAAACACCTATATTACAAAAGATATACTAATAAAGAAATTTCGGTAAATAAATACAATACAATAACATAAAAAATAATCATATCAAAGACATATTACAAACTCCCGGTGAGTAATTTTAAAAGCATGCCGCAATTGTTTTAAAATCACACCAATACTACAACTATGATTCGTCAATTATCATCTTTTTTTATATAAACGTCGAGGCAAGTTTTGAAAATCATTTAGTTATATCAACCGCTGCTTTATAATATGACTTTGATTTTATAATCCTCAATTATCTACATTGCATATATTTAACGGATTTTTCAATTTCATTTCGTTTCCTATTTTTTTTAAATAAAAGCTTGTTTTTAAGATTTTTTTATTTATATTTGTTTTATTTTTCAGATTTTTAAATAAAAAAAGGTTATTTATAAAAAAATTACATACCTATAATGTATTCATTATCTACGGAGAGTTAGATCATGCGAGTTATCAAAAGGATGTTCACCCGGAATGAAAACGTCATATTCTTCCATCTGTGAAGGACTAAGAATAAATAACTTAACGGAAGCCAAATTATTTGTTTATTGCTAAAGATTACAGTTGTGATAATTGTGAACATTATTTTGATTCTGAAACGACAATGGCATGGAATTGCCTCAGCCAGAAAAAAATGTATTTGTTGATATATTTGTTGATACTTAAGTTCTTTTCCTAGTTGCCTTATTTTTAATTTTGTTCTCTTGTGGTAAGTTTCGTTTATTTGATAATATGATCTAATATCGGCTTTACATTGCAGAATCCTGTGATTTTCATTAGGTTTTGATCCGACACTTTGCTTATAGTCAGGAAAGTGAAAGTCAAAAATAGGATGGAAAATATCCAAATAAAAAAGATTAATTATTAACACAAGGAGCTAGTTGCTGTTACTTTACAAAACAGAAAAAATAAAAATAAAAGAGATCCATTTTGTGTTGTAAAAGCCGGTAATTTCCAAGCAAATATTTTCACCACACTAAAAGTACGAGCTAAATAAGAGTAAATGCTCTAAGAGAAGATCTTTACTACTAAAACGCAATTCAGTTAGAAATTATATCTAGTTTTATGAAACATTACATCAGACTTCAAAGTTTTGCAGCAAAAAATTTCTAGTTAGAAATACAGATAAGAAACAATCGTCTATTGCTCCCTATTTCCGTTTTATTCAAAGGTCTTTGAACTTGTTGACCTACCGACAACCCATTTAAAAGAAAAGGGGAATATGGCTTTTTGGGGTCGAAAAATCCATTTGTTAACAAGATTCAGCTTTTATAACATCGCACAAGAATAATAGGAGGTATTCCCACGAGCCATATTAAAGACATGTCATAACGCGGTTTTGGGATTATTAAAAACGCTTGTGTTCTGATGAAGTATAGCTGTTGGTTATAATGACTAGGTTATTTCTGCGGGGCGAAGAAAATGAAACGAAATAAACCTGGCTCTTGATTAATAAATCACGACGGAAAAAAGGGTAAATGGTAAATTATTAAAAATATGTGGTTATGTTTCATCTGTCACTTTCATAGCTTCCCCAATCATAATCAAAATTTTTTACTTTGAACTTAACTACTAATATTCGTTTTAAAAAAACTAAACATTGGGTTACAATTTTGAATACTATTCATGGGTTATATTAGTATTAATTTTATTTTGGTGAGTGGCATAATGAACAAATTGCATTCATTAAATTCACATTGAGTGTTGTATTAGGATTTACAAGCGCTAGAACTTAACTGCTCTTTAGAAAACACATTGGTCCCGCAATAAAATTAACGTTCACGCGTATTCTGCAATATAGAATTGTGTGAACGAAAATGTATTAAACTAATCGTTTTACTAAAAACAATTTTTGTTTAATAAACTTACCCTATCAAAAACAATAAAATATAAAATATTACAGGCATATATACAAAGTAGGCAACTTAAAATTTGTAAAATGTAATGCGAATAATAAGAACGAATTCAAATTATTATTAGACATTGAAAATTATATACTGACAATCATTAACAATTTCAAAATCTAATAATTGACAACTTGAAATGCCACGAGGTTCGCAGGTTGAAAACCTATATTTCAAAAAATATACTAATAAAGAAATTCCGGCAAATAAATACAATACAATAACCTAAAAAATAATCATATCAAAGACATATTACAAACCCTCGGTGAGTAATTTTAAAAGCATGCCGCAATTATTTTAAAATCACACTAATACTACAACAATGATTCGTCAATTATCATCTTTTTTTATATAAACATCGAGGCAAGTTTTGAAAATCATTTAGTTATATCAACCGCTGCTTTATAATATGACTTTGATTTTATAATCCTCAATTCTACATTGAATATATTTACCGGATTTTTTAATTTCATTCTGTTTTCTAAATTTTTTAAACAAAAGCTTGTTTTTAAGATTCTTTTTACTTATATTTGTTTTATTATTTTTAGATTTTTAAATAAAAGCTTATTCACAAAAAAAATTACATACCCATAATGTATTCATTACCTATGGAGTTTGATTTTAACGAAACCTTCATCATGCGAGTTAGCAAAAGGATGTACACCCGGAATGAAAACGTCATATTCTTCCATCTGAAGGACTAAGAATCAATAACTCAACAGAAGCCAAATTATTTATTTATTGCTCAAAATTACAGTTTTGATAATTGTGAACAATATTTTGATTCTGCAACGACAATGGCATGGAATTGCTGCAGCTGCTTGCCAGAAAAAAATGTATTTGTTGATACTTAAGTTCTTTTCCTAGTTGCCTTATTTTTAATTTTGTCCTTTTAAGGTAATTTTCGTTTATTTGATAATATGACATAATATCGGCTTT
Organism: Kuschelorhynchus macadamiae; assembly: GCA_030620095.1. Taxonomy (NCBI): domain Eukaryota; kingdom Metazoa; phylum Arthropoda; class Insecta; order Coleoptera; family Curculionidae; genus Kuschelorhynchus; species Kuschelorhynchus macadamiae. Next base: position 752,841 of record JAUTXW010004531.1, on the reverse strand, counting down.
ACATTGCAGTATCCTGTGATTTTCCCTAGGTTTTGTTCCGACACTCTGCTTATACTCAGGAAAGTGAAAGTCAAAATTAGGATGGATAATATCCAAAGGAAAAAAATAAAAAAGCTTAATTATTTACACAAGGAGCAACTTACTGTTACTTTGGAAAACAGAAGAAATAAAAGTAAAAAAGGTCCATTTTGTGTTGTAAAAGCCAGTAATCTCCAAGCAAATATGTTTACCACACCTCTAAAAGTACGATCTAAATAAGAGTAAGTGCTATAAGAGAAGATCTTTACTACTAAAACTCAATTCAGTTAGAAATTATATCCAGTTTATGAAACATTAAATCAGACTTCAATGTTTTGCAGCAAAAAGTTTCCAGTTAGAAATACAGTTCCCTATTTCCGTTTTATTTAAAAGTCTTTGAACATTTAAGAGAACAGGGGAATATAGCTTTTTAGGATCAAAAAATCCATTTGTTAACAAGATTCGGTTTTTATAACATCGCACAAGATTAATAGAAGCGAGCCATATTAAAGACATGTTCTAGCGCTGTTGGTTATAATGGCTAGTTTATTTCTGCGGGGAAAGAAAATGAAACGAAATAAACCTGACTCTTGATTAATAAATAACGACACACAAATGGTAAATGTTTGAAGCAGGGCATCATTAAAATATGGGGTTATGGTTCATGTGTCACATTCATAGCTTCTTCAATCATAATCATAATTTTTACTTTGAACTTAACTACAAATATTCGTTTAAAAAAATATTGGGTTACTCTTTTGAATACCATTCATGGGTGTATTTATATAAATACCACTTACCAAACTTTAGTTTGGTAAGTGGGGTAGTGAATAAACTGCATTCGTTAAATTCACATTGAATGCTATATTAGGATTTACCCGCACTATAAATTAACTGCTGCATATAATTATGAAAGGCGATATAGCTTGTTTTTCATAAGCGCCGTATAAAATTAGTGAAGCCATTTTACCGGAATGCTTCCAACCGCGCAGGTGCAAGAACAGAGATGATAACATAGAAGCTATGGTAGAAGTGTTTAGTGAATCTGTTTGATACATGAACTTCTGCTATCAAAAGATTAAGAAGTCAATTTTACGTCCGAAAGAGAAAACTCGAAATAGAAAATATGAGATATTTATATTATGTTTGACCCAAAGAAACTACACGCCTAAATTCTAAAAGTGTAATATCCAGTGAGTAATAATTGAAAATTTTGCACATTTATCATTTAGGTTATAAGAATTTATGGTCTGAAAACCGTAAATACTAAAAAACATCTATTTAGAATAGTTGAAGTAGACTGAATAATAATTACCTATACTAAATTACATTTTAAATAAAATATACTGTTAACGAATATAAATTACAAATCCTAATATTCCAGATATGAATTGTCAAAAATAGCAAACCTTAATTTGTAAGAATTGTCTATATTTGTGGATAAAAATTTACTTTTGACAATATGGCGTGCACTTGCGCAAATTCGAAACTTCAGGTAACATATTTTAATGACTTAACTCTTTAATCATAACTATTCTTATTCCCACTCATAATTATATGGGTCGGAGGGGACGACTCTCCCCTGCCCACTTAGTCCCGATGGAGCAGATAAGGATCAGTCAAATAAATCTCTTAAAGCCATCGGTAAGACCAGAGATGCATTAAGTGCAATTATCGGACAATACTGCTCGCAGGCCCGGAATAGATGGGCCACATGGGGGGGGGGGAGGGACTAGGAGATTTGGACAAGGACGAACTACTGTTGAAAGGCAAAATGCTACCAAATCCATGCTGGTCTAAGCCAACTTGGTTGATGTCAAGGCATTTCGATAGGACACTGTAATCTTAACAGGCACATGCACCGACTGGGGTTAGCGGACAGCCCTTGCTGTACTGATTGTGGGGTAAAGGAGGAGCATCCCTATCATCTTGTTGACACGTGTGAAAGTTGGACAATATCTTTGGCCTCGAGTCCCTCTCCAAGGAAGAATTGCAACACATCAACTGGGGTAAGATGTTCTCCTTCATTAAAAGGACGGGGCGCCTTCGTAGGTGAGGGGAATAAGGTGTTTTGCACTGGGTTGTCTCCCACATCTTACTACTACTATATATTGGTCGGAGACTTCTATTACCTCATATATTCGTGAGATCCACTGATTCATAGACGGCACATCAATTTCTTCATTTTTATTTTTAAGCAAATATTCTACAGGCCTTAGTTTTCTTACTTGTTTGAATTTAGAAATATTTATAATCAACAGCAAAAAATATGGTATGAGCGGAGATCGAACCTGCACCTCTGGATCACTAGTCCATGGCTCTAACCAATTGAGCTATCGTACCACTAATAAGCAATTTGTTAGAACTTGTACATATTCAAACCCACCAGTATCATAACCATTGTTGATCCTGCCAAATATTCTAATCTTATGGCGCGGCGTTCCTGACTGGACGTCAAATCTGACATCGCTTTTAGGTACCGTCCATATTAGCAAATTTATAATGTTTGAATTTATTTTAATAACTAATCAGAATTTAACTAACGCGTGGTTAGAATTTCGATTTTTCATCGCATCATTTCAAGAACTGTTTGTTCAGCTGCTTCATAGGTGGTGCAGTTAATTAATTTTGCTTAGTTTCTAATTTAAATAAATTACGGATCATGGTTGTCTTTTTGGTTTTCTCTTATTATTCGTAACTGATCATAATTTGTCATTCTAGTGGAATATTTAAGAAACATTCGATGGCGAAAAGGTGCATGTCGCCACCGGTAAAGCAGGATGCTGGATTTCGTTTCGAATTACGACTTTAGCTGGTTGAGCATCCGATGTGTTCATTCCAATATAGTTTTGTTGCTAGGTGCACCTTTAGCCCTTGTATTCCATAAAATGGATCAAATGTTTTAGTATCTCATAAATATTTTTATGAAATTAAGATGAATTAGCATCAATTTTCTTGACGCTACATGCATTTCTGATTTGAGAAAATTTTGATATGATCTGGACCTTTGAGTTACTACCCTTACTTACTTACTTAATGCAAGATTTATAAATTGAGAGGCTAAGGTCTATTTTTGGTGGGAGGTAGTGGCGGACTCCACACGGTGCGATTTTGAGTATCGAGACGCCCCCCTTCACAGAACTAGACAATGAAACCCAAGTTATGTACACCTGTATGTGGTAAGCATATAGAAACCCCATGTGATATAATTGCATTTATAAGGGTTCGAAATATTATATACCAAAACACTATTTTTTTTTAAATAAGAAAAAATTTAATTTCACAATAAATTAGATTCAGTTGACAGTTCTGATACCAGCACGTAGGTAAAAAGGTTAAACAAAACCACCTCCTTAAAATAGTTGGGGGAAACATTACAATAAACCAATAGCTAAAAATATTACACGGAATAGTTTATAACGTCATATTATGTAAATATATTCCATACATACATATATCTTTACATAATATGACCTTATAGACTATTCTGTGTAATATTTTTAGCTATTGAATTATAAGTTAAAACTATGAAAACATCAGACACAAAACAATGAAAAAATGATCTAAAATGATAATATATAATGTATAATTAATATTTCATATCACTTTGAATGACATCTAAAATGTATCGGTTTAAGATACTGGCCTCTCTATTCCAGAGAAAATTTAAGACTGATGTAACATTTTGGACACATAGAAACTTATTTTCCTATTCTTTGTGTATACAGTTTTTTAATAAAACATATCTTTAGTACAGAATACGTCTAAGTGATACTAAATCAAAATATCCATAAGCATAAAAAATATACAATAAAAATACTTGAAACTGTATTTTAACATCCAAAAAGCAAACAATTTAAAAATTTCAAAAACTAACTGTTAAATAGTTTTCATTTGTTAAGGAATCATCAATCTGTGAAGAAACAGGATGCGACTAATATTCATTCAGACATATCTTCTCTTTCCAAATAAATAAGCTCTTGATAAAAAATAAAACAAATATACGTAGAATAAAATACAATTACTGTCTGCCATAGTAACATCGCACCCGTTGCATCAGTGACAATCTGCCAATTGCAGTAATAACGATTAAATTACAATCCACTAGATTTATTTTAGAAAAAAATTGCAACGTTAATTACATAAAAGCTGATTCTTTTAATTTGCAGAAAGTAATGGATTTTTAAGTTTCGGGTATTCATTTCAAATAATATGTCTCTATCATTAATATAAAAAATATGTATAACCCTTGAATGTGGATGATAGGTGATAAAACCATTATGTATTAAACAAAATTAATTTTTTTAAATATCATCTTTATTTTTTATACCCTTGTTCGTTTAGGGGTTTGAATTATACATATAAGTCCTATATCTCCGCTAATAAGAAAGCTACAATTATGGTTCAAAATAAGATTTAAAGTGTTTCAAACTTACATATACGAACATTAAAGCAATTAATTTCAGAAAAAAATAGTCCTCATGACAATATTTTGTTATTGCATTTCTCATATTTATTTGACGCGTAACTTGCTGCAATAGTAAGTAAGAGTAAGTAATTTGTGTTACCTTCTTACGGTATGGTGGTGTAGGAGGTCGTTCTCTGAAACATCGTCTAGTTAGTCGATTCTTTTCGATTAGATTCCTCAAAATTTGCATAAATTATTGCAAGTGATATTAGTTAGTAAATAGTTGTATTATAAATAATGTTACCCACATCAATGTGGCGAACAGGTGAATCGTAAAAGGTTCGTTTGCATTGTACTGGAATATTTATCAGACCTGAGCCTGGATTTAATAGCCTCACAATTGAATATTTTGCGTAGAGATGGTTTGTCTTGGCGCTACCACAAGAGTCTGAGGAATGTATAAGAGGAAACTCCGAAATAGGTCGATTATACTCTTGTAATGGCTTGTATAATAAAACTCGTGTTTTAGTTTTATTGAGAAATATAGCTTTAATGATGGTTTTATCGACGAACCTGATGCTAACCTAATGGGACAGATCGACCTAACAGTATTGTAAAAAAATCGTTGTTTTAATATAGACCCGGAACTTCTTTAGGAGAAACCTAACTAATCCTAATCTGACTTAACTTTAAGAAAATAAATAAACCGCATTTTTTATTCAGTAACAATTCTAAATGGCCTTATTCCACAAACTAACAACAATATTCACTTTTTTACATCACCTCAAAAAAAAGCCTAACCAAAACGCAATCTACATACAAAATTATAAGTTCTATAAAAAAAAGCTAAAAAAAGTCTTCACCAAAAGCTGGACTCAAAGACACATCCACTCCATTGAAAGCGCAAAATCTTCCCAAAGATCCATATTTCCTTAGGCAAGCTATATTGATCTATTATCTTACTGCTGATCCAAAAAAGCCCGTAGCGAAAAGTCAACAAAACATATTTATAATACGCAGAATGACACCTTAACCAATAGGGAGACCAATCAATGCTACGTCGGTACACCGAGATTCTAGTTAAACGTTCAGGTAAATTCGGAGCTTCACCTTATCTTCTCCCTAGACAATAATGGCGCTGCTAGGTTTGTAGACTAGTTAGTGGTAGACGTCTATCGCAAAGGTTTGCTCCGCTAACGCAACGGCAAACTACGATTACACAGCCATCTGTGGCTTACCAATAGTAATGATTGTTCAGTGGACAAAATATGATCTGGAATACGTGAGATGAAAGACGAGATGCGGTCATTCAGAGAATCTGTATCATACAGCTCTAAAATTTAGGATTTTTAGGAACTCGCAAAGGTCGATAAACTGGAGACTGATGCCGTTTAACTGAAATTTAAGGTTGAGGTTTTGAATGCAAAATTTAATCGGATCAAGCTGCACGGTTCAGAGGCTTCGAAATTTACGGTGTTCGGGAAGGGAGTGGTGAAAATTTCTCTCAGGCTGCTGGTATCTCAATAACAATCAAGGATGCCGAGTGTGCACACAGAATACCAAATAACCCAAACCATTCGTCAAGAAATCTACCCAATAATTATGGCTGTTGGCGGGGACTCGATTATTTTGGCTTGTAAAAATAAACGTCTGGAAGACGATACTCAGCATTCTGCTTTAAATACCCCCGGCATGGCTTATAAAGTTTACATAAACAAAATCTCACGCTTCAAAAAAGATTTTACACAAGCAAAAACAGGAAGCAGCCAAAGCCAAAATTTAAATGTTTATGTGAATAGAAAACGGTAATATTTATATAAGAAAATTAGAATCCTCTCTAGATCTTAATATAAAAAAAATCTGATCTTTTGAGCAGAATGTAACAGCGACAGTAAAATAAATAATGACTTGCGTAATTCAGTTTTTTCTCTTTCACTGGAGGTTTTTTATCAAAATGTTAAGAAATTGGTAGCTGTAACTAAAAATTGAAGAAAGCATAATCTCATAGTTTGAATTTAATTTGCAAAAGATATACACCTTTTAAACAAAATTTATTATGATGTAACATAAATAGGTATATAAGGAAAGCTCCACCTATCCTGAATATTCCAATCATGTATATTAAAAAAAAGACACAAAATTGCTAATCTGTAAAAATCCCAACTCAGTCTATACGATGTCGCCCCGAAGCGAACATATTTTATCACTGTTGTATTGTCTATTTTTTGTGTATTTATGTGGATTCGTGAATTAAAGTATGCTTTTTTTATTTATTTAACATATTTGACATGGATTAATTAAGTTTCATGGTAAGTTATAAACCTTAAGATATAATTTTATTAGGAAATTCATTTCGTTTGTCTTGTTTGCTTTTAGGCTTAAAAGTTTTCATGTTTCCTGCATTATGCTAATGATTTGAAATATTTTATAGAGTTATTGAGACCCAAAGTTACTGCTACAAAAGGATCTAAATGGTTTAGTCCAGTTTTGTTGTCTGTCTGTAGTCTGTTCGTAAATTTAGACAAGTGTGTGTCAAAATAATTCACCAGAAACAAAAATATTTTTATATTTAATTTATTTTATATTTAATTGCACCATTCAGGAAAGTCAAATATAATCACTTTAGGAAATTCGGAATCTTGGAATTAATGGGCTGTAATATGTTATTTAAGTCTCACGTAGAATTCGTTGTAAACAATTGTAATCGCCTTTTAGGATTTTAAGATTACTAACTTGCATTTGCACTTTTTCGCAAAGTGATAAATACCTCTTTTGGCGTGTTCACATTAGTAGTTTTTATATCCTGGAATCACACAGTTCTTGTGTTGAAGAAAGAAATACGGTAATATATTTTAATAGATAGAGGACAGAAACGACTAGATATAAAATGATACTGTTGGTTTCAATACTGCAGTACCAACTACATCTGGATATATGCCGCCCTGACTAGACGCATCAGGGAGTTTTACGGTGTTACCACTGAATTACACAAGTGTAAAAGTAATAAAATTTGCATTATTTTATTTTTGTTATTGACACTCATTATAGGAAGCTATTTGTTATATAACGATATTATCAAATAATCAATAAGTTTTATTTGACAACTAATTATACTGATAAACACAAGTTTTGGGACAGCATAATTTTTAGGTGTTTCTAATATATTTTGATACCTTAAAATCAAATGTGATAACAGAATTTTTCTATCACCTGTAGATGTTCCTTAACGTGCATATTTATAATACGCCAAAATTTCTCTTATTGCATCATGGCAATATTACAGGGCGTCGTACATGACCCGTTAAACAAGTCTGTTCTTGTTTATTACATCTAAACAGCACGTCTCTCTAAGATTGCGTTTGGTAGTAGACTAACGATATCCGAATCGGTTACGTTTTCTATGTGTTAAATACGAAAAAAATGTACTGTGACTGTGGCTAAACTTAAATATAGTGCCTAGGCAGTGCGTACATGCTGCCAACAGTTTTTGTTACGTGTGTGGAGAACTGACTTTTAAATCGCAAAAAAGTAATTTTACACCCCTTATGCAAAAATCTTACGAACTTTATTTCGGAGTTAAAGACGGACACCAAAACAAAGCATGGCGCCTCATGTGTTGTAAGACGTGTGTAACTTTGTTAACAGGTTGGTTAAAACGTGCAAATCGTAAAATGTCATTTGCGGTACCGATGGTTTGGAGAGAACCGAAAGATCATATTACAGACTGCTATTTTTGTCTCACTAATATTAAAGGTATTGGACCAAACTCTAAGCACACTGTTAAGTATTTTAATCTATCATCAGCTTTACGGACCATCAAAGATAGTCATGAACTTCCTGTCTTAAAGCTCCTAGAATCTTGAACCTTGAATGAAGAAGAAAAATCTCCTAATAGTTCAAATGATACAGAGATCGTAAAGGAAATGACAACCAACTATATATTTGACATACCAGGCTGTTCAGCATCGCTGCATCTGATTTCACAAGACCTAATTCACGATTTAAATCTAGTAAAGTCGCAGTCGGAACTTTTAGCATCCTGAGTAAAAGGATGGAATCTTCTCCAAAGTCATGTAAACATTACTTTTTACCGAAAACAGCAAAAAAATATCACAAATTGACTTCTTCAAGAAGCAGATTTATTATATTGTTCAAACGTCAATAATTTGTTTAACACAATAGCACGGAAACATGATCCAAATGATTGGGGTTTGTTTATCGATTTTTCTAAACTTAGTTTAAGGGAGCTCATGCAGTTATTATGAAGGAATCATACGAAAATATGCAAGATCTTCTAGATTACCTCCGTTAAAGCAATGGATAGGATTGGAAGAGGTTTCTTGTATCTAAAATAAAAATTTTCCAGGCTTGGATCTACAAATAAGGGCAATAAAGAAAGATGAGATATTTGACAGTCTGCTAAATGAAACTGAAGTACGAGTTTGGCGCGGTTTTACATTAGTTGTTACAAATTTTCTCGGAAAAAAAGCTGACAATTACAAAGATATTGTGAGTGAACTATTTCACGTTTCACACATGAACTGGAGGTAATATATCTCTCAAAATTCAGTTTCTGGACTCTCACCTCGATTTTTTCCCTGAAAATTTGGAGACAGTTAGTGACGAACATGGGGAACTGTTCCACCAAGACATTTCTGCCATGGAAAAACAACATACAAGACAAGTGGAGTGTCAGTTTGCTTGCTGATTATTGCTGGACATTGTTAAGGGATACCCCAGAAACAGAATATCGACGTAAAACATCAAAAATGACATAAGGTACATTTAACATTGGAAATTAAAAAAATTCTAGCAATATTTTGGTAGAAAACAATGATTTATAGCAAAGAAAACATGAGTGATACAAAAATCTAAGGCGATTTTCGGCAAGTTTTACATAACAAACACTCGTTTTTTTTTCTTGTCATAACCAAAAAGTTAATTTTTGTTTACCATAGTTTTCAAAAGTATGCCTACTCGGACTCCTTTACACAAAGGGCCGGCGTTTGAGAGCATGTTTCTACGTTACATTTCGCTTTTAAGTTTCACTTTCATTTTCATCATTTTTTACATATGGAAACGAATTCAGAATGATAATCCTAAATGTTTGCTAATTTAAACACACTCTTTCAGAAATTTGCAAGAAAAAAAATATAAAACGAGGCCATTAAACATGTTAAGCTGCATACTGACTCAAATGAGCATGTGTTAAGGCCTGTCACATACATCTTTTTCAGCTTAACTTTAGAAATATTTAATAAGCAAGCCGAACAAAATACATTTTAATATACTTTGCCATGTTATATTTTTCTTGCCCTCATTACTTACAATTTTTAATGACGTAGTTCATTACAACGAGAATATTTTAAGAAACATAACATTTATTTGAAAACTAGCTTGATCATTATTTTTTATGCGTTTTAAACTCTAGCACTAATGCATAATTTAACTGTAAATTACTGGTATTTACCTATTAACGGAACACAGTTTTACTCGATATGTGATTTAATATTAAATTACGCCACATTATTCTCTTTATTACTACTATTAGCTCGGTTATGAAGCAGTTAATTCTCCTATAATATACGGAAGCCATAACTATCAATAGGGCCATAATTTTTATCTCTCCAGTGTCAGTTGCTTACTCTAAGCCCGTTTCAGTTTTTAAGACCTTTTTGTATTCAAGTGGCAATTAAAGGATCGTTTTTAATTTTAATTTTTCATAAAATGAATATTGATTAAATAGTAAATTTCTCGAAAAAGGTTTAGAAGAGCCAATTCAGATTTACAGCTATTACCAGCTAGATAATAAATGGAGAAAAATATGGCAGATTATATAAAACGGGATGTGGGGACAGAGCTGTGATTATCTTTAAAAAATACTTTTTGCTATATAGATACTAAAGTTATCTCAATACATAGTGTAAATGTACAGAATAGATTTTGTAAAAAAAATAAACTACATCATTCAATGGACAGGCTGTTCAGTTAAAGGCATTCACTATCCATATCTCGGAAATCATTCAAATTATCATCTTGAAAAAAAACTATAACAAAAGTGGCCAAAAGCAATTAACTGAAAAGTTTCTAAATTAACCGCAAGGAGGCGCTATTGCTAGAATGAACAATACATTTCAAAAATTTTACAAAAACTCTCAGAAGTAGATATAACTTCTAATACCTAATTGGAAAGCTGAGTTAATTTTCTATTACTATGGCTCTAAATTTATTTTCATAACACCCTTAATAAGGGTGGGAAGAGCTGTTGACTTACAAGATTTAAATCGTTATATCTTCTAAACCCCTATCCGAACTGAATGAGCTTAGCTTATTTAAAAAGGAATTTCAAGCTCTTTTGGAATTCGAATCGAGTGACACTCCCTAGTTTTTACAAATGGGTTAAATCGTGCTGCTTGTAACTATTGCAGTTTTTTTTCAAATTTTCTTAATTTTTTCAAATGGAAGCTTATACCTATCCTACACTATTTATAAAGAGTAATAAAAGACCGAAGTTAAGAAATCATGGCTCTAGGGTTTAGACCGTGTAAAATTGGAATTACTTTCCGACGTTTCGCCTGCGATTGCACGGGCCATCTTTAGAGATCTTCAATGCACAAGATCTGAATGAGCTCCGATGAGCAGAGTTCCGGTATGTATACCAGACCTGGGTTGATCGGCGCGTGACAACTGTGATGATGTAGCACATAGCCCGCGCCTCTATTGAAATTTTCAGGGTGCTTGATAATTTCAATAGATTCTCTAATTTTTTGTTTCTAATAATCCGAAACAATTTGTTTCTTATTTATACATCTTTCATGTACCTTAAGTCGTGTAAAGACAGACCGTCCAGTTTCACCTTTATACACTTTACCGCAAGAACAAGGAATTTTATAAACTCCTGATTGCAAAGAAATTACATCTTTTGGTGCCCTTAAGCTCAATCCTCAATCTTTTCGTGTGTATTAAAGATTGTGCAAATATTGGATTTCCGCAGAAGTCTTGCAATTTTAACTGTAGTACCCTGAATAAAAGGTAAAGTTGCACTACTTAATGGTTGATTATCCAGTACTGGTTTAGGTCTGAGATTATTTTTTTTTAAATTTTAGTTCTCACCATCATGTATCTCTCAATGATCAAAAGTTAAAAAGACCAACGACCCAGGAAAACACTTTTGACAGGATCAAGATTTCCATAAATAGTATATCAAACGCGGAAATTGAAACTGCTGTTACAACTGATTCTCTGAAGGCTAAATCGATGCATCCTAAATGATGAAAAGCATTTGGAAGACTGGAATTTAAGAAAAATAAGAACTTAAAAATTGAATGCGTATTTAAGGGTGTGCCCCCCAATATATTAATCGTTTGGCTAAATGGTGGTTGAGTTGGCAAACTACGAGACATGATTACCAACACGCAGAACCCTTTTTTTTGTCAATTGATATTTTTTATGCCATCACGTTCTAGAAATGCCCTTGGAGATCTTAATTTCACTCCGATATCCTCGTATTAATCATTTCGTCCCATTAATTCACTTATTTCGCAATAGCTTAAAAACTAATAAAAATATAGATGATGCGGTGTTCGTTAAAATTTTTATCATTTACCTCACTTTACAACTATCGTAAGAGAAATATAACACCCCATTTAAAAATTTTAAGAAAAAACTGTAATGGTTAGGTATTTCGTTAGTTAACAGTAAGTTTATAACCAAAGTGATAGAAAATTACCCTAGCTTTCCAATGGGGTAATAAAATAATATTTAGTTCTGGGAGTTTTTGTGGAAGTTTTAATTTTATTTTTCACCCTACAACTGCGCCCACTTGCGGTCAATTTAGAAATTAAAAATATTTTCAGTCAATTGCTCTTGGTCATTTTTGTTACAATATATTGTTTTTTTTAAGACGATATCATGAGGGACTTCCGAGATATGGATAGTGAACGTCTTTAATTGAACACACTGTATAGTCAGTGACCGTCAAAAACTTTATAACTTATGAATATACTGATTATAGGAATACAGATTAAATATTTAAAAATAAAAGCTTTAGTCTAGTGATTTTAGTGTTTTATCAAGTCGTTGCCTAATAAAATTCAACTCCACTTCAATTCAAATTCCACCCTGAAGTTTCGGGTTCTGGTATATTTTTAAGAATATAATATATTTTTAATATTATTTAGTGTTTTCTTCTAGTTGCCTTTTATAAACTTGTACAGGCAAAGGTGCAAAGTAAAAGTAAATATATTATGTAATATATTAGAGTCGTAAAAAGGCAATGTAAGAACGACAAAGCAAGTACGTTTTAAGCTAGTAGAACATTACATCGTAGCATAACTTGTATAAGCATAACAGTTTTTAGATTCAGAAAAAATTCATCAGCCTCAGCAGACTCAGCCATACCCTTATATCTTTTTTGCTTCCTAATTGTATTTAGCGGTAATCTACATTTTTTAACTAGCAGCGTTGAAACATCTCATTTAGTTTCAGAGTTTTCACGACAAACGTATTTTTTAATGTAATCACCTGTATATTTTTACTTATTTCTATTCGAAGTATACTCATATGTCATTTGACATTTGTGATGTCAAGGAATTTATTCCTTGGAATATTTATTTTTGCCTCTAGAAGGCCATGAATTAATAAAAACGATTTACTTGTGAATCTTGGAATACTGTAGACAGGTGGCTAAGGTTACCTTCGCAGGGACGACAGATGCTGACCCGTAATTATAGGCACTTCTGACCGAATTTACAAATGTTTGCTTTCTGTGATCTTTTTTCGAGTTTTTTACAGCTTTCATCTTGGTTAAACAGCTAAGCTGAAAAAGCATAATGAGACAGAAACGCGAATTTAGTGGTTGCGAGACTTCATCGTCTTTTGCGGACATGCCCTCAAATTATTTTTCTTTTCATTTTAAGAATTCGTCAGCAAAATCACCTACCTATTTTATTTTATTTGCTGTTTTTTTAAATTACTTGATAACTATATATTAAGTTCCGCACTAATATTTGCTAAAAAACTGCATGAATCAATACAAATCCTGTAATTACATTTTAGGAATGCATTCAAAATAATTAAACGGGGATTTCGATGACTGCTTTTAACAAATATGTCACGTTCAAATGAAAATGCAGAGCAGAATACATGCATTTTCAGCTAATAGAACATCAGTCCTGATAATAAACCAATGTCAATAAAATTTCATATAGTTTTTAATAAATACAAAATCGGATTTATAATATTTAGTTATATATAATATTAAGTGTTACAATGCAATATTTGTAAACAATATGCTAGTATCATATAAAACATTCTATTAAAACTTTTAATAAAATCCTTTTGGATAATTATTATTTTGGAATACTTATTATGTCTTTCCCATCAGCATCTTAATTGCTATTTGTATTTATTATTCTAAACAATGTGACATTTTTTTGTAGTATAAATCATTCAACGGTCAATGAGTAAAGTGTCTGGATATCTGTACATAGGGTCAAATAACCAGAGTGTAACAAAAGAAAGGAAACGGCTAAATATGTCAGGTACCGCTTACCTGAATTTAATGAAAATAAGTAGAGTTAGGTATGAAATTATGCCGGATCTAATGGCGAGTTCCACATTGCTGCCAAGTTTACCGTGTTTTTGTCATAAAAGGATTTTTTTTAATGGAACACCTTCTTAAAATCTGCGTAAAATTCTCTATAATTTTTATTGAGAGCACTTTTTATAAAGTTAACAGTTTTTGTGAAAATAAGGGTCTACTATCCATAATTTAATATATTTCCTTTTATTAAAATACCTGCACACAAAAGGTACCTGACAATGTCATTTTGTTGATGTACAAAAATGGATCGTTTAACTGAAACCCAAACAATTGAAATTTTAATTATACTGGGTTATGGGGATAGAATGCGAAACCTGCAAGGTGTTTGTAAAATTTTTAATGACATCTAACGTAAGTAAATTTAACAAAAAATTTTGTGAAACTGGAAAGGTAAAACATGCTTTACGTTCTGGCAGACCTAAAAGCGCAACAGATGGTGATAAGGCTCTGAATGTTTCAATCAGTTTAGAAGAAAATCCGCGTCTCACACATGTCCGTAGACCTACTTCTAAAAACCGAAAAGTTTCATCTATACAAAATACCTTTGGTGCAAGAGCTCTCTGAGGATGATCACGATAAGCGCTTGGAATTTTCTGAAATCATGATGGGACGTTGCAATACCAATCTAAATTTTGTCAATTAAATTATTTTTTCGGACGAAGCAACTTTTTTTTTAAAGGAAAAGTTAACCGGCCTAATTGTCGATATTGTGCCAGGGAAAATCCATATTGAATACGTGAAAATCATACCCAATTTCCCCAAAAGACAAATGTTTGATGTCGTAAAAAAGGTGAAAAAATAATGAGTTCCTTCTTTATGGAATACACATTAACTGAAGAAAGATATTTGAATCTTTTAAGGACCGAAATTGTCCCAGCTATTGCAGAACTATTTCCGAATAACCTTAAGTTCCTTACTTACCTACTGTATTAAGTATTTAAACTTGATTTTTTTGGTAATGCTGCAGCAAATGATGAAATATGGTTTCAGCAGAATGGTGCTCCACCGCATTTTCCTCGGAAGGTTCGGGAATATTCAGACAATGTTTTTTTGGAAGATGGATTAGTCGTAGGGGTACAATAGAGTAGCCACCTCGGTCTCCGGACTTGACGCCCCTATACTACTTTTGGTGGGGACACCTTAAAAATCTGGTTTATAAAACTAAGCCCAATGACCTCGAGTATTGGAAGGAGTGAATAAAAATCGAATGTAGACGAATCTATATTTTCCCACAGTATTTGGCCTACTGTCAGAAATTAAATGGGCAATATTTTAAACACCTTACTTAGTTTCATTAATTTATTTTTTGTTATATTAGGTATTTATTTTTTATATGGTATTGTTTTCTTTGTTTTTTACAACCTACTTTTAAAGCTGAGACGTTTTCTCTTGCTAGTGTTTTGGCAGCAAGATGATGAATTATTGTGCTTTACGGTCTGCCAGAACGTACAGCATCTTTTACTTTTCCAGTTTCACGAAATATTTTGTTAATTTTACTTACGGTAGATTTAATTATTGGATTTCTGTTAGGATATTTGTCATTTAAAATGTTACAAACAACTTGCAGGTTTCGCATTCTATCCCCATAACACAGTATAATTAAAATTTCAGTTCTTTAGATTTGAGTTAAACGATCCATTTTTGTAAATTAACAAAACTGACATTATCAAATATATCACGTAACCTTTTGTGTCCAGATATTTTAAATAAAAGATAATACATTAAATTTTGGATATTAGACGCTTATTTTCGCAAAAACTGTCGACTTTCATAAAATCTGCTCTTAATAAAAAGTATTGAGAATTTTAAGCAGATTTAAAAAACTAATATAATAGAGGGTGTACCATTAAAAAAAAAAACTTCCTTTTATAACAGAAAAACGGTGCGGAATTGGATCCGTCATAATTTGATACCTAAGTGTAAATATGTTCATTAAATTCAGGTAAGCGGTACCTGAGGTATTTCTCCGTTTCCTTACATTTTTTACACGTTGTACATTAAGAGGTTTAAAGCTACAACAGGCACAGCATTCACATAATTTAATAAAAGAATGGAATTTTATTCATCTCATACAAAAACGAACCACGATATTTTTAAAAGAAACCACAAATAGATAATGATTTGGAATTTAGAATGTTATTCAATTGAACGCAGTTTTAGAAGTTTTTGGATAATTTATTGAAACAAACGCCTACGTTTCGACACTGATTAACGTGATCTTCAGGACTACAAAGAACAAATCATAACATCAATCAGAAAAATATTTTTCAACTTCTATTTAAAAGTACAATAGAAAAGTGTACGTGTTCACAAATTAAACTCATATACAAAATTATCCCAATCGATATATAAATATATTTCACAAATTCTAGTTTTCATATATGTTTAAATATCGATTTTGATAATTTTGTACATGTATTTTTTTATAATTTTAATTTGTGAACACACTGAGGATGACACTCAATAAATTGTCCGAAAAAGCTGTAAAACTTCCTTCTATTGAATAGATAGTGGAGTATAATAAACTAGTCATCGATATCAGTTACCTCAATTCAGTCGTCAGATATATTTTTTAAGCAAGTATGTCCAAAATCTTAAACTGAAATTTAAGAAAACTTTGCAGAATCCTAATAAATTACTTATAAAATGTAATTAATTCACCTATGAGGCTGTATCGCACCCTACACACAAACATATTAGTCTAAGAATTAATTATGCGTAGAAGAATAACGAACAATAATTGTAAGAAAAAAAACTGTTCATGCCTTATTTCAATTAAAAATATGCCCCTTAAGTCAGCGTGCTCAGGAAAAGGTCAACACAAACGCATTAACATTCCAGCGACAGACAGGTCTGTGCGTTCGAAAGGTGCTCGACAACCCTTCGTATCCTGCAAAAAAAAATCCGAATATCGTCTTGAGTGACTGATATCACGACTCGTTGCTCTCAAATTAGAACCAGATAGGGATTATAGTATCCTTGTTATAACGCTGGTTTAACATGAAACAAAAATATATTAACATTATTTCTCCCAACAAAATTCAGGAGTCTACTGTGTAACTCAATGTCTATAGTGATATTAGTGAGCCGGGTAGTTGTTTTTATGACTTCCTTGAATTAGGAATAGAGAAGTGTGACTCAATTTAGTTCAGTACATAGTCATTTAATAACACATGTATACTTTTCAAACATTTTTATTGGGCGCCATTTTATTCCCTCATATTGAATTCCTACCAATATTTTACCAGTGTTACCTAGCGTCTGCAACACTTAATTTTTGGGAATAATTTCAAATAAATTTAATAAGGAGTTTTTACATTGACACATACCGCCATTTTGTTACGTCATGTTGAACTCGTACCAGTTTATCCCTATATCACATTTAACTTTTCTGCAAACTTTAGTGTCAATAGAATAAGATTTTTTTAGGTTTATTTTTTAAAAAATTCTTTTGGCCGTCATCTTGTTCCGCCATCTTGAATTCGTACCACAACTTTACCAGTGTATCTCTATATCACTCTTAACGCTTGCACAAAGTTTCGAAAATTAATCTAATAAATGATTTTTTAAATATTTTATTAGGGCGCCATTTTGTTTTGCTATCTTATATTCATACCAAAATGTTACCAACTCATTGCCATATAACACTTGATTTTTGTTATATGTTAAATTTGAGGTAATAACGTTTTTAATGTTTCACTAGGTCGCCATCTTGTTCCGGCAATTGGATTTTTGCCAAAATATTACCAGGTCGTTCCCAAATAACCGGGAATTTTTGACTAAAATTTGAAGTCAATCTGATAAATAGTTTTTAAGCTATGCCGCGAACTGACCGATAGACGAATCGACGGAATTGACAAAACATATTTTTTTGCTGCTACGGACGCTAGAACCTGATAGGGTGAATTTTTGGACGATTACAAACTTTCTATTTGGCTGCCATTTTGTTCCGCCATCTTGAACTAGTTCCACAATTTTACTAGTTCATCTCTATACCACAATTAGTTATGGCACACAATTTGAAATCAGTCCATTAAGTAAACAGTTTTTTCGGGATGATTTTTTAAATATTTTATTAAGCCGTTTTATTCCACCATCTTGGATTCGTACCAAAATTTTACCTGTTGATTCCTACATAATACTTGACGTTTATGCAAAATTTGAGATAAATTGGATAAGTGATTTTAGTAATAATTTTTTTACCATTTCGCTAGGCCCCATAATGACCATTAATTTTTGACGAAAATTTGTAGTTAATGTAGTTTTTTTAGTTATGCCGCGAACAGACAGACCGACAGATTGACAAACAGACCGGAATTTCGACATCTAGGGGTCCTGAAACGTAAAGATCTGAAAAAATCACGGAAGATGATTTTTTGACGCTTACAATACCACCCTTTTACGAGGGAAGTAAAAATGAGAAAATGTATCATGAATTATACTAAATCTAAGAAACAATATGGTATTCCCTAACTAATCATTTCACCTATGAGATTGTATCGCCTCCTATACATAAACATGTAGGAAGAAATGTAAAGAAAATGGTCATAAGTATACCACACACCAAAACATACACCGTCACAATACTAGAAATACTACACATATATATGTCGTAGGCATAATGCAAATTTAGGCTTTTTATAATCTACCTAGGGGTTTTACAAAAAGCCGGTAAAACACGAGCAATAGTTATTTATACTATAAGGGATGTAAGTAATATTTAGCAGTCATCGCTCGGGCTGGCAAAAAAGTTCGAGACTGGTTAATGTACTTACATCCCATATAGTATATAACATTTTTCCCCCTCCCTGTATTGTATGTTTACAAGAAAATGCTGGATATATTTTTGGATTATCATTATCATTACATTCGATAGTTGCCAGAGCAACATAAGCAGTTTTTTGTTTTATCAAGAACGTCAAGTTGACAATTCATAGCGTAAAGTTTGAAGAAGTCGAATTGTTTGATTCTGTGTAGACAAAATGGATGTTTTAGACAAGAAGAATCAGCGAATATTGCTTGTTTATCTCTACTACCGGAAAAGTCGAAAAAAAAGTATGAAGCAGCATATAAATCTTTTAAGAATTGGTGCCAAAGCAAGACGGCTACTGCAGTCTCAGAAACCTTGTTTTTGGCGTATTTCCACGAAAAAAGTGCTATACTGAAGTCCCCATCAAGCTTATGGTGTGAGTATTCGATGTTGAAGTCCACCCTTTTTATAGAGGAAAATATAGATATTTCTAAGTATCCAAAACTTCGAGCATTTTTGAAAAGAAAAAATGATGGTTATAGACCCAAAAAAAAATGTGTTTAACAGGGAAGATATGAATAAGTTCATGCTTGAAACCCCCGATGATATATACTTGTTGATGAAGGTCGTAATGGTAATGGGAGTTGCTGGAGCGTGCCGTTCTAATGTTCTGTGCAATGAAAATGGACAATGCTAAAATAAGTCAAGAAGTCATAATTGTGACCATTCCTGACTCCAAAAATGGAATGTCACGTACATTTACAGTGACAAAAAGTGACGACACTCAGGTTTGTCATTTCAAAATAATTCAAAAGTACATTGATACAAGATCCCGCATGACGACTATTAATCCGCGCTTCTTTATGCGATATCGAAATGGAAAAACCAGCCTGTCGGGAAAGAACGTCGGCAACTTTATTAGCAAATACTGGCTAGTTGATGTATTAGCTATCAAGCGACATGGTGGATGGAAATCCGCCACTATTGCGGAAAGTTACGCAGCTGAGAGCATCAATAAAAAAAAGGAAGTAGCGAATAAAATTTTATACAATAAGACCCAGCCAAAAGTCTCTTGCAGTGCTTCAACAGTGACAGAAACATTGGTTAGAAATGAAGGATCTGTGGAGTCATAAAATGTAAAACACATCGAGAAGAAACGAGAAAACGTGTTTCCAAATTTTGTTAATAATGTGAATAATTGTAATAATTGTACCATTAATATTTATTTCAATTAATATCACCGGATTTTTGTCCGGATTTTTGTAATATGTTGATGAAATCAAAAATTAAAGCTACTTATAATAATTTTAGATTATTATTTCCCTAGGGATGTAAGTTGACTTACATCCTGTCGTTAAGGGCAACCAATACTTTGTTGCGTAACTTTCACTTACGTCTATCAAAGCAGTATTAAAGTAGGTTGCTTACAATACAGGGAGGGGGAAAACAATACATTTTTCGTTATGACTACACGAATTCAGGCAAATTGACAAAATGCCGGTAAAACAAGAACAGAAGAATGTATATAATATTATGACTAATTACTTTTAGGCATTTTACAATTTACCTAAAGCGGTGCCGTCAAAACGTGAATATAAAAATGAGTCGACTTTTTTTCATCGTCATGTAAGTTCGACATGCAATAATAAATTAATGTGTGATTATAAACAATATATAAGTATATTTTGTTATTTTCATAGGATTTGTTTTCCATTTTTAATTGTAGTTTCATATTGGTAAGAGGTACATTATTACCTAAATATTAAATAGTTATGTACTAATTTTTTTGCAATAGTTTAAACTCTTCCAAATTTCATGGAAGTTCGACATGTAGTATTTATTTATCGATTATAAACAATATATAAGCATATTTTATTATTTTCAAAGAATTTGTTTTTTAATTTTTTATTTGTAGTTTCATACTTTGAAGGTTTTAAAAGTACCAATATAAATAATAAAAAGATTTAATACATTAACTCTAACTGTATTATTTTACTTAACGCTATGTCTCCTTCCACGGTAACGTGAACAAACTTTCTAAATTTGGTTCACGCGAAACCACATGTGACGTCATTAACGTTCACGCTAACTAATATAAGCTATTTATATGTTTTTCATCCAGAAGCTTAGTAGGGCAGTGGTAGGGTTCTCGGCCCGCGTCGTATAGGTTGTGGCTTCGAATCCCGACAAAGGCGAACATTTTTTAAAGAAAAATTATAGTTAATAAAAATTTGGATTGCTTATTCTCTTAAAGTTAGGTTAGGTTAGGATTGGTTAGGTTTGCTTTAAAGAAAACGCGCGGTAGCGCGCCAATCGAATTTCGAGTCTATATTAAAACAAAGATTTTTTTTAACAAAACTTATAATACTGTTAAGCGTATTCCTCCGTTAGATTAGTGCAAGTTTTTCTCATCTGTTGTCATTCACACGTTTTTCTTATTTAATGTGAACGGACTTTCCGACGATTCGTTCACGCTTGCGTGAAAGGAGCAACGGCCTTTACTTAATAGTATTTTTGGTTTTATTTTCACGTTTTGACGGCACCGCTTTTGGTAAATTGTAAAATGCCTAAAAATAATCAGTCATAACGTGATATACATTCTGTTTTCATTTTGCCGGCATTTTTTCAATTTGCCTGAACTGGTGTAGTCATAACGAAAGATCTATCATATACTGGTGTTTTGCCGGCTTTTTGTAAAATGCATAGGCAGATAATAAAATACCTAAGTTTGCATTATGCCTACAACATATACAAGATATCATAAAATTCACAGAACGAACACAGGTATATCTTTCTTTGGCCCTAAGATGTTTAACCTGCTGCCACCTCAAATTAAAGTGTTACCGTCTAAAAGTTTTAAAACGGTTGTTAAAAATATCTTATTAGAAAGTGTTTCTACTCACTGGATGAATTTTTTATTAATGATTCCTCAGACATTTTTTTACTCATTTTCTGTAAAATGTATGTAATGTAATGTTTCCTAAATCTTAAAACATCTTTACTTAAAATAAGTATCCACAAACTTTTTTTTGACGTATGTAAACACTGTAGTGTATGTAACATGAATAAATTTTTCTTTCTTTCATATTAGTCTAAGAACGAATTAAACATGCAAGAATAACGAACAATAAATTTAATCAAGAAAACTGTTCATACCCCTATTTCAATGTGTCACCGTGCTCAGGAAAAGGTCAACACAAACGCATCAACATTACAGCGACAGACAGGTCTGTGCGTTCGAAAAGTGCCCGATAACCTTTCGTATCCTGCATAAAAAAAAATTCCGAATATCGCCTCGAGTGACTGATATCACGATCCGTTGCTCTCAAATTAACCATTGTGAAGCAACATCAGGTAAATCGATTCGATTAATTCGTCAAACATGATCTGGTTGGCTTAACAACGTTACAGCTTGTCAAGTGGCTGATATTTACGCATGAGAGAGCCGCTATGAAATATTGGCACCAACCTGAAACCGAGCAGGCAGTTTTATCGGCAAAAAACAGAGGACATTTTCAGATAGCTGAAAACTCACGGGGAGACATGTACAAATCGTGATAAGCCGAAGCGGACTAATGTGTAATAATAAACAGTATTTTATACGAGAGTAATTTTTCGACCAGGTAACAATAAGCTAAGCTAATACTATATGAAAACATAAAGAGGTACGTACTATTAAACTGCATAAATATATCCGTCACTGACGGGCCGTGACCTTCAACTGTGGGAAGAGGCTCCACAACTCTCAAACCTCTACTTTATAAGATTATATTCACAGAATAAAGTTGAATAGTAATCTTTAAAATAAAAAAAATACATTAAGGAGCTAGATATTGCTATCGTTTTTTGACTAAAAGCATTTTAATTTTTTTTTATAATTAAGAATGTTGTTACTTGTCACAAAAAAACTTTAATACCATAAGTTTGCCTTTTCCGCACTAATGTAGATAATTTTCTCCTCCATAAAACGAAAAGTATTTGTATATAAAATTACCTACTAGGGTAGAAGTACCAGTTGTGGTCATTGTCCCGTTTGTAGCCATTTCTTGTAAAATTCATTAATTATAAGATACTTAATAGATATAGCACTCATGTGTAGGCATAAATTCATAAATGAATTAACCTAGCGTTCTCCACATCTCAAAGTAGGTAACAAAGGTGACGCAGTCGTCAGCTATGTTCTAAACGCACGTGTTTTAATGCTACTAAAATCTTAAACAGTTTTGCTTAGGATTGCGATGTAAGTTCATTTTTTATAACAAGAAACCTAATTAGTAGTATCTACCTTTTACAAATTCTTGCGAAAAATATGAGTATAAACTCAGGATTATGTGGTTTATAGGTCGAAAATAGCTCTGTGTTATAAAAATATTATATTTGTCGCCATAAGGGGACCAGAAATAGATCAGTGAAAAACCAATTGTGGCCAAACCATAAACTTATTAAAATATTAGGTTTTACTTAAATCGTCTGAGCAGCAACATTGTTTTTTTTTTTGGTTTGTGATGAAAATAAATCCTCCAATTCTGTTCTGTGTTTTCATGTAACTTTTTAAATACAGTTTTTTTACCATTATTTTCGTTTTCTGCTTTAAATTTTCGTTTTTATCACAAGTATTTTTTTGCGGAATTAGATGTTTGATAAAAGAGTCTTTGCAAGGTGCTTTGCATGCAATCAAGGAAGAAAATCTGATAGTTTCAACTGCTTGCAAGGCATTTAATGTTAATTTAAGCCTAAACAAATTAACAAATTAAATAACTGATAGACCTAAGGAATTTAATACAAAGATTAAAAAAGCTTTAATAGAATGACTCGTTTAGAACAATGTGTTCATTTTGTATATGTTTAAAGCTCACTTCTGATTTTGTATATGTTTTTTTAATTAAAATGAATTTTTTTAAAAGAAAATTAAGAAAACATTTAGAAAAAAAAATATGTTTATCTTAGCTTTTAAGTAAAACAGATATACCATCTTTATGGTATTTTCTTTATATCTTTAAATGGTTTTAAAGTAATCTAAGCCTATTTCAGGGCTCAAACTGATCTAAAATTACATATATATGTACAAGCATATTTTCATATAATTTCATGAAAGAGAAGATCGTAATGGAAGTGAGGCTGCGGAGAGTGTCAAAGTTGCCATAATGGCTAAGAATGTGAAAGCATACAACAGTAAATAATTTTCTTAACTTGCATATCGAAAATATCGAACATTTTATATAATATTATCAGCGTCAACCCAAGAAAGAACAATCCCTGTAATTTTTGGAAATTAAAATCAACATAAATTTGCATCATCACAAGAAGTAATACATAACTTGAGAATTTACGAGACACATTCTTATTCTGAAAGTATAAGAATATATTATACGCATGATAATGGCAAATACTGAGAAAATGTTATTAAAATTCATAGAGAGTGATTAAAAAAGGCAATGTTTAGACTTTTTTGTGTCCCCTAAGGTTATTTTTATTTATAGAATGAATGAATGAAATGGAATTGTCTTTTTGAAGATATTTAGCGTAAAATAGCATTTCGGAAATAAATTACTACCTGTAAGGACGAGAATTAATTGGCGGTATTTTAGGGCTTATAAACTGACTTTACTTCGACAGTGTTAAACGTTTTTCAATATCTACAACCTTCTCTATAATTAAGTTTCCGTCTAAATGTTTACTCGCAATTAAACTTTTCCTTAGATATACTTTGCTTCCTTTAGCCCCTTAGTTCTGAGTATTGACAATCATTATAAGATAATAGCGAATACATTTAGTATCTTAATTTAGTACAGATTCATCTACAATAATGACGAAATTTCGGTAATACATTTCAACTTGGCGCTAAACACAAGAACAAAGATTTCCTAATTGACTTAAACCGTAAAAGCTTTCGTTCAATGTTGTACCTCAAAATAATACTTTTTGTTATCCAATAATTAACACCGTTCATAATTTTGGGCACCAAAAGATATGTTCTTTGATTTCCGTACTCCTTGGGGGCATATAATCTGGGCTGGGAAGCACTAAAGAAACCCATTCATATAAAAGACTTGACTATTTTAACAATCGCTGTCTAGCATTTTACATGTACAGGGTGGTGCAATAATAGAAGACGTCGGCTGTAGCTCGGGAACCGTTAATGACAGAACTTAAGTTCTGTCATTAACGGTTCCCGAGTTACAGCCGACGTTGTATACATATATTTTATTTGTATTAACTACTCACGGTCAAGTTTTCATAGTCCTTTCGTCGCTACATTTCTGTTATACCTCAGAATTCCTAAATAAAAAATGCAAACCGTTCAAAAATTCTGCAACATTCAAATTAGAAACGATTAAAAAGTTTGCGTCACGTCCATAATCGCTTTGAAAAGTATAAAATCGACCCTATCCGGAAGCAGACTTTTTGGCGACGTCACACAACCGCTATCAGATCGGACGTCTCCATTCTTTATTAGGCAGCTGCTAGACTACAAAGCACAATTTAAATGTATACGGTAAGCTGCAAATAACTGAAATTCTAAACAGAAGATGAATTGCATTGATATAAAACGAGATTATTATACCACCTTTTCTAACCTAATGCTAAATTGTAAAAAACTCAAATCGTTAGATACATATTTTACTTCATTTTATTTAATTTAAAAAAAAAATAGGTTTGTATTATTTAATATTATGTTTCTAAATATATTATGTTGGAATAGAATCAATGCTAAAGTCCACAATAAAACTTAACAAAGCATATACTATATTGGTTATATTTTACAATTATTAGCATTCAGCTAATATAAATTATCTGATCTTTGAAACAACAACACAACTATGCTGACGATAGAACACTCCACTCTAATATATAATTTCTCAAACCTGTCTCTAAGACGGAAATTGATGATAGGCGTAGGGTAATGAATTTATTCCTAACCCAAGATCTCATTAAAATCTTAGAACGGGGAGCAAAGAACCTTGTCCATTTTAACGCCACAATCATGTTTACTATCTAACAAATTATCTGCCACTACCCACATTCAAATGAATAATCAAATACATGAAGCCAAATATTTCTCTGGCCTAGTTGGTATCACTTTTCAGAAAGATCTTCGCTGGCATGATCATATCACCTCAATTGCCACAGCAGCCGCGAAGAAACTGGATTTCCTTTTCCGAGCTAGAAAATAATTTTCTTCTGCCGACTTGTATACCCTTTACACTTTGCAAATCACACCCAGCTTTGAGTATGGTCCGCACATATGGGGAGCAACTAATCCTTCAATCCTTAATATCCTTGATTCTGTCCAAAGAAGAGCTATTCGCCTGATTGATGATCCAACATCACAGCTTGCATCGACGAATTCTGACGAATTATTAACCATTATACCCTCCTTAGTTATTTCTGCCAGGGAAACACGAGCATCAACACGTTTCACCGTCCAACTGCAAAGACCAATGATCTGTCACTTTGTTCGGCTTCTTTATTCCTAAAGTGTCCCAATTTCGGAATGTGTTACCAGCAAGTGCCTTTCCCTCTTCTTTTAATCTGCAAGTTTTTAAATCCCGCATCAATAAATTTCTCATGTCTTTACTTAAAGCAAGCAAAGTTAATGAATCTTATTTAATTTTCTTGTTCGCAACATCTACAAAGTGTCACACATCTACAAAGAGAAGTGTCATTTAGCTTTATATGGTGACGATGTTGCAGACCACGAAGGCCGAAGGTCTCAGTACTAGGTACCGTGGTTGCTTTAAATAGAGGGAAAGTTTATTGATGCAGGATTTGCAGACTTGCATTTTCTGGTAACATACTCCGTAATCGGGACATTCTGGGGATAAAGGAGCGCACAAAGTGGGAGGTGCTTGGTCTTTACAGTTGGACGGTCACGGGATGCAAGTGGGTCAATGCTCGTGTCTCCCTGGCAGGAATGGCTAAGGAGGGCATAATAGATGATAATTTATCAGAACAGAATCCGTGGTAGCTGCTCTAGTGATGCAAGCTTGGTTGTAATGATGAGAATGAAGGAGACGCTTTATATATATGCGAGCAATATTCAAGGCAGGGTCTGATTTGCGACGTATAAAGGGTAAACGTGTTGGCAGAAGAAAAGTATTTTTGAGCTCGAAAAAGAAAACCCAACTTCTTCGCGGCTGCTGTGGCAATTGAGGTGATGTGATCATGTCAGCGAAGATCTGTATAAAAAGTTGTACCGACTAGTCTAAAGGAATCTTTGGTTTCAAGCATGAGATTATCCATTTGAATGGGGTGAGTACTGGGAGACAATTTGTTAGATAGTAAACAAAATTGTGTCTTAGTGGCATTTAACTGGACAAAGTTCTTGCCTCCCCATTATACGATTTTTACGAGGTCCTCGTAGGGATAGTCATTACTCTACGCCTATCATCAATGACAGTCTTGGAGACAGGTTTGTAAAATTGTATATAGGAGTACAGTTTGCTATCGTCAGCATAGCTGTGAATAGGATTGCTGGTAGAAGACAGTAGATCATTTTTAAATGTGTTTTTGGCTTTTTCGCAACTGAATAAAAATATTTAACTTTAAATTAATTGAAGCAAATATTTAATAAAATTACATACCTCAACATGTGGACTAGTCTGTCTACGGAATGTTTCGATACATAATATAAACAATATTATTTAAACAAGCATAAGAAATTATGTCACTTACCTTAAGTTTTTATAGACACATAGTAGTTGTACAAATACTTTCATCCTATCGGGACTCATCAGTGCACCGATCGTAGGAGAGAAACATTAAATAATAGAAAAGAATTGATTTCAAAATTTTAAAATGTGTGAGTTTGTTTGACATGTAACCTAGATATGAAAAAAATGATAGTTTGCAGCCATCTATAATGTTATTTTTAAATGTGTTCAGATTAATTGTTGCGTTTAGATTGACAAACAAAAATCTTTTTTGTCTTTTTCGCAACTGAATAAAAATATTTAACTTTAAATTAATTGAAGCAAATATTTAATAAAATTACATACCTCAATATGTAGACTAGTCTGTCTACGGAATGTTTCGATACATAATATAATAAACATGTTTATTAATGAACAAATTATGGATGATTCGAAAAAGAGTTGTTGATTTCATAAAACGTGTGCGCCATTTTAGTGATTTAATTCAACGATATAATGAATACCGTTTATAAGGTAAACCAAATACAAACATCATTTTAATAAACTTTATCTTATATACAATGAACGAATAAAAAATAGTGGGTTTAAACATAATTATACTAGTTTTATTTGTTGATATTATGAACAAGAATAATTGATTTGCTCAAATTTGTATATCAATGATTTAGTTCGTTGCTTAATGTTTCAGAAGAAATTATTCATTAGTTATATTTCTTATGCTAAAATTATTGTGTACATAGAAAAAGTAGACAAAAATAACCTTTTACCAATCGCCGTTTTTCTCTTTATTTGGTTTCTAAAACATTTTTATGAAAAAAAAAAGAATTGCAAGAATATTTGAACTTTATGCTTACATACGAAAAATAACTAGCTGAAAACTAATGTATGTCCCCCATATATCCTTTTCTTTCGTTGTCGCGGTCGTTTTAACCAGCCGGCTTTGCATAAAAAAACAGTAATTCTAATTTGATTTTGCCTTTTTTTACTTCGCCAATCTTATATTAATCAAAAAAAAAATATCAAAATTTAAGAAATCTAACAAGTTGTTAAAATTAATTAATTACTGGAACACTTGAAATTTGTAAAATATTACAAAGTCTTATTTTCTACCTAATATAAAATACTCCTTTCCTCAAGTAAGCTTTGCGTTTAAACTCGTTGATTTCCAACTAAATTTGCAAGAAATATCTTAATATCTTTTCGCGTTACGTAAATATTCAACATTCAATATGCCTTAAAAATTCTCTTGTCTAACTTATTATGTTCAACAGTTTATATAAATAGTTTAATTGTGTTTATATTAAAATAATTTTCAATATCATTAGCTCTAAATAAATGTATACAGTAAAGTAAACTTTTGTGAATATTGTAGGAAAATTAAAGATAACTATCCGACGAGCATTACGTTGAAACAAATATGGGATAAATACGCTTATCTTAACTTGACAATATCAACAATTTAATTTTATAAAAATTCAAGTAGTAGTAGTAGTCGTATAACGATTGATTATCGGCGGAGTTTTGTTCTCAGGAAATGATGAGACAGTGTCTTAACTTAGCTGACACTAGACATAACGGTCTATCTACCAGTAGGGAAACAATGTAGCAGTCAATCATTTGAAATAAGACTTTCATATCATTGACAAGAACGCAGGAACACCTGAATATCTTGTAAGCGACTTAAGGATATCAGACAGGCATAACTGCCAATAAACATTTTAAAATGAGGTAAAGGTGACTCCGCATGAATAGCATCGAAGCGATCCATCCGTTCTCGGTCCATTAAACGTAATCCATGCTTAATGTGGACGAGTTTTCCTAAGTTTATGAAATATTTAAAAGGCAGCTGCATTTTTGCATAAGTCGTGACAACTGGAGGCATTCGGTATGTCCTCGGGCTGCCTTATTAGCGTTAGTTCTCAAAATGAACAGGTGTATAAGAAAAAAGCTAGAAATTTTTGAAATTCGAAGGAAAAAACAGTTCAGTAGTGGTAAAATACTTAACTGAAAGCTTAGTCGAAACGATTCTAGGGGATTTAAAGCGCTAAGCCAAGGTACTATTATACCATATATGCATATATTACTCAAAACCAATGTAACTTATTACCTTGCAAAAACTCCTTCGTTCTTTCTAGTTATCTTTGAACCGCGTGACACATATACGTATGCTCGTTCGATAACATCGTCCTATTTGTAACTTCTCAACTAAAATTTGAAATTAACTTGTGAAATCTCTCTCGAGCCGTGTTCCGTAATAGAGAGGTAATATGGGCTTATCCAGAATTTTGATATGAACACTTCTGATTCAGATTTGGAAGTTCGAGGACGAAATCTTAAAAAGATATCACGTTCCTTACGAGTGGATACGCTCCCAGAATATATGATTATCATCGAACGATCATTAATAATGCGTTGAAAAAATTAAGGTATATTTCAGATCTATGAGAAATGGTTCGTGATAGTCATATTAAAATCGATCTGTTTTCACTTACACATTTCCTTAATTGCATTTTTACAAAGATAAATAAAAAAGAACTATTTCAAAATTAAACAGTGATGTTCGAAAGTCGATGTTCCAAATGCGAGTGTACCATTTAAAACGGAAACAGATCAATGACATAAACAAACCTTTTCTTTTTAGAAATTTGGTGAATGAACTCAGTGCAAAATGCAAATGATGAATGAAGTGCCACTCTTGTCGGCAGCTATTTATAATCTTGTGTGCCCGTGTTGCAGAATTGGGCTAATTTCCACCTTTGTCAATAATTCAACAAAGTCTCTCGAAGAGGCAATGTATTCGACATTCAGGTGGTATACAATAACCTAATTTAGTGCAGCAAGATTTTGGCATATTATGCTTCAGTTAGGATTTAACAGTTAGATAATAAATGTTTTTGCTTTCAGATTTTTTTACGCTTAAATGAAAAGATAAGCAAAAAAAGACCATTTTAAAATTGAAATACGTTTTATAATATAAAACCTCTAAAGGTTTTATATTTCCTATATTTCAATGATAGTCAAAATCAGGAGACTAGTTTTCATCTTCATTTATTTAAAAAGTATTTAATATCCTTACACCTTACACAAATTACCATAATTCCTTACCCCTCACGGAAATTACCATAACTCTTATTAAGCAGATTTATTAGTAATTTTGCACAGTGTAATGTAATTGTTTAGCCAGGAGATCCTGTGTCATTGATACCGTTAAGGTTATCTAGAAACCTAAAGCTAGCCCAATAACCTAGAAGTTTTTGAGGTAAAAGGTAGTTTTATAAGTATAAAGACCACATATAAATATAAGGAATTAAAGAAAAAAAATCGGTAAATTTACTTTACCTGGTACTTCCCCCCGTTATTAATCTTTCCTTTTATTAGCAATAATGAAGTGTGACCCAATTTAGTTCCGCACCTAGTCATTTATCACATCTATCTTGTCTTTTCAAACATTTTTATTCGGAGGTAATATTGGATTTGTACCAATATTTACTAGTTTCTTCCTATGCCACACTTGATTTTTGTGCAAAATTTGAGGTAAATTGGATAATTAGTTTTTTAGTAATAATTTGTTTGACAATTCACAAGGCCGTCATTTTGTTTCGCCAAATTGGATTTTTAACCAAATATTACCAAGTCATCCCCATAAGACCCTTAAGAGGGAAGTAAAATGATCTGCTACTTAAAAAGAGCTACATTTTCATTTGGTCAACCAGATTCAAAATTTTAAACCGAGTGTTTATTAAGATGAACTCATCTCTTTTTTAGACTCAAAAATCGTGTTCTCTTCGTAATTAGTACCATGTTGCCGGAGGGGCATCTTTTTTTGAGATGTTTCTGAATTTTTTTCCTTCCTTCTTTTGGACGCTATCAGTAATTGATACAATTCCCTTTGCTAAGACAATGGCAGGGCAGAGATGTGTTATACATATAGCAGATAATACAGTTAGTTATCGAGCCAGGCCTTCCCTCAGGAGAGTCGGTCATAGATAATTTTCAAATTCGCCCTGTTTCGGACTGGTTATTTTTACGGAAATTTTAGACTTCAGGCCATTCTGAGGTTCCGTCTCCAGATATCCCGGCTTCTTCACATACCCCGTATGGGAAGAAGCGAACCTCGCATCTTGAGGGGGTAGTGGAGGAGCAAAATGGTCCTGGAACCTGTCGTAGAGTGAGACAATTTTTACAATATCTCTTCAACTAAATGAGTTTTTAAAACTATTCTTTCGTCAATAGCTAATGAATTTGCGAAAATATTACTTAAAGTAGTCATTTTACTATGAAAAGTCCGTAAAAACCAAGATTAAATTGAATAATTTAGTTGATTTTATTGTTTTTCGATATGAACATATACTTATAGATATATTCAGTTGGCGAGTCTTCATTTTGACGCCAAATTAAGGTTTTTATTACCTGTAATTTAATAGTTATTTATAGTTCTCTGTGCGGCAATAAAACAATGTAGGTATATGTATAGTCACTACACAAATAAATCATATGTAAAGCTAATATTAAACACGACACAACCTTATAAACAGATAGCGACTGAATTAGTCGTGTTTTTGATTTTTTCCAACTCGCAAAACACATACTGTTTATTCGTAAACTTATCTATCTGACAGTTTCTAAAACTATTAGATCTTAAAACTAGTTAAATTTTTAGAGAAAACAAATTCAACAAATCCAGGAACATTCAAATTTAAAAACACGACAAAAAAATTGATTTAAAAATATAAAACACATATTTCTTGCAATCTCCCTCACACCTACGCAGTGCAGTGCACAGAAGATTAGGCTTGCAACTGCATAAAATTAGTTCAAAGCATCTTTTCAGTCATCTGACAGAACCGCTTTATTCCATCCCTCGTTGGTTGAACGTAACTCAGGATCTGCATGCAATGCTGTTTTTACATGCCGAATAAAAACACCTTTGGTAGGAGGACCATTTAGATAATTCCTTTTCTCGTACATAGCTTCTTCCTATGTCGAGTCCATTGTTGGCACTGTCCGGGATAGGCAGAATCTCCCTTGTTGCCCAAGCATTCTTTTTGCCACCATCGGAAAAGCTAGATATAGTCAAAAGCAGTGTTATCGTACGGGTCATACGATTTATCAACGACAAACTTTTTAAATTTGTTTTTCTTTTATTATGTGTAATCATATCCTCCGCATAAAATCCGGACGATGAATTAGATAGACCTATGATATTTTCATATGAAAAAAGAGGATAAACATATAAATACCAGCAGTTGCAAAAATAGGTGATATTCTATTTCGATTAATTTTAGTGGATTTACATCATTCTGGAAATTCTTTATTGATACAGGTCCTAGGGAGCCTTTATAATTCGTCTGGGTGGCCATGTCCAATAGAAGGAATTTCTTGTCATTTGTCACATTGTCGGGCCACATTTTATACCTTTTAGCTAATCTCTCGGCTCTGATGTGGTATTCCTGAAATATCCGAGAACATTAAATGCTACGTGAGGCGGCAAAGTATCGCGCAGTACCACCTCACGGCCTGTCTGTTGGGCTGAAGGCGCCGTTTCCTGGTCTTCAGATATTTTAGATTTAATCACATTTCATGCTCCTGTTTCTTACTGGAGCTTGGTCCACCATCAGCTGCAGGTCGGTGCCGTCGAAGGGTGGCACTCTCAGCTCATCCCCCACCAAGTTACAATTCATTTGGAAAAAAACAGAAAATAAATTACAGTACAACAAAATTGAAAGAGTACTAAAAAAACCCTATTTAATTTAAAAAACTTTATAATACTAGTTTTACATACCAACAATATCAGATTTACAAGATTGAAAGACACGGAGAGACCTGGGGGAGGGTTGCACGCAATCGCACTGGCGAGAGCCTTTTATTTTACATCAACAGCTTCACTTGTATATTTATTATAATGTAACAAGGTCTTTCCTCATAATTCGCCACCCCCACTATTGGTTTAATTTTAGGAAATCTTAAATATGAATGTTTTAGGGTTTATTACGTAGTTTGTAGAAAACCATTATTTATATATACACTTTGTATATATGTTCATAAAATTGGCCTCTACTTGCTGGTTATAAATATATTAAAGTCTATTTATCCAAGAAAGATATTAAACCAGAACAAAGTTCAGTGAATGTGTATGTCACTCTCCCACTCCACCTGGCTTTTCATTGGTGGTGTATTAAAGCTCTTCCTCTCAACCTGGCTTTTCATTGGTGGTGTATTATGGCTCGCCGATTCGGACCAAGAACGGCGATGCTCCCTGCTTCTGGCAAGATGTTCACGTCCTGATCATGCACTGAACATTGTTTTGGTTTAATGTCTTTTTTCGATAAATTGACTATTGGTTTGATACCTCTGTCTTCAAAGACACTCAAGAAATATTTATAATTATAAAAGAAATGCTCAATTTACGGATATATAATATATATCATATTTAAAAAAGTGGGCTCGACTACACATTCTAGAGACATAAATAATAGTTTTCTATAAACTGTGGTAGTTTCTGATCTAAAGATTCGTCATAATCATAAAATTAGCAATATACCACAAATGGCTAAAATAAAGTTAAACAAATTATATATATTTAGAGTAGGGAAGGTGAGGGATTTTTAAAAATGAATTTCAATTATTTTTTAGTTTTACTCTAGCTACTATATCTTTGGTTAAATTAATTTGGTTTAAGGAGATAAAGGGACAGTTTTGTCAATTTTATTACTATGAAAATGGTTTGAAATAAACGTGTAATTTCAGTTTATACTTCCTAGTGGAACCTATTTGCACTGTAAATGGGACGATTCAACAAGATAACTTACAACAAAGTTTACATCGAGGTATAAACTGACACTCTTCAAAATGAATAGCGATGTAAAGCAATTAATTAAAAAACATCTATAAAAACGTCAGGATTTTCAGCAATTCGAGAAAAAGTTTAAAATATTCAACAATAAATATAGTGTTGTGCCCTAAACTTCCAAATAGTAAAAACATTCTTATCAACGCGTATAACCATGGATAACAGTTATCCATAATTCACGACCAGCGCGGCAGTACGCTCTAAAAATAGGCCATATACACCCCGTTATTTATTAAACTTTGGTCCGAAAAGTAGAGAATCGATAGCGCCGTAGGTTTAGGTATTTATTAATACTCGGGCCAAATTATTGGATATTGCGGCAGAACAAATACGAGAGGAATTTCGAAGTAGTTATTAGAAGAGAGATATTTAGCTTATGATGAGTTTGGTTTCAATTTAGACAGCTAATTGAACTTTTTTCATGACTCGGATGTAAGGGTTACCATGACGGTTTTTTGACCCTAATAGCTAGCCAAGCGACTTAAAATTTGGAATCTATACTTATTTTCGATGACAAACTTTTTACAAGTAAAAAAAGTTTAAAGCCCCACTCACTCACTATTCCTCCATTCGTTCATTCGTCCGCATACATTCGATTCAATTCATATGAATGAACGAATTGGCGAATCAACGAATTGACGAATATTTCATCCACACTTTTCATCAATTTTTATTTAATTCGTTCCCATAGATTTCATGCATTTTAATGTTTAAAAATACACAAAAAACAAAAGATTAGATTTGGACAAATTGTTCGCCGAGGTCAAAGCCTACTTGATTATTCGCCCAAAACAGGTATCGCCGCGCAACGAATCGACCGGATGGACCAGACCCTCCACCCTATGCAGACATAAAACAATGTTTCCCTTGAAAACTACATAAAATAAAATAATAGTTTTCTATTATTTTATTTTAAAATATCGCCCTATAAAATAAAGAGACGGCAAATGTCAATGGAATTTTTTGTCGGTTTGACAATAGAAAATACGGCCAAAAGATCGATGCTAAAATAAGGGGTTGGGGAGACCTTGCAAAAGATCGGAAAGTTTTGGTATGTGGTAGAATTATATAAGTATATATCCTCAAACTCAACTATATATATATATACGTATATATATATATATATATATATATATATATATATATATATATATATATATATATATATATATATATATATATATAAAGGAAAAATATATAATTTCTGCAAGTGCAAAACGCCCTACAAGAATTGCTTTCGATTATGTCATAGCGTATTCTCCTGCGATCATGATTTCTGGGCCTCTACCCTCACCAGACAGACTGTACCCAAGGAAATCTGAAATAACAAATTGCTCTATATCACAAAATCGAAAACTAAACGTCAATCATACTGGAACAGTACTACATGCTAAGTGTAAAACTTAGCGCCACCTATTGGGGCTCCGGTGATCTCCGGTTGCAGACCCATAGGTATTTTGGCAAAGCACAATTATGCACAAGCACACACTAGCACAATTATGCGGACAGTAGATCGAGCAATCTGTTATTTCAGATCTCCCTGGGTACAAGCCTGCCTGATGAGGGTAGAGGCCCAGAAATCATGATCGCAGGAGGTTACCCAGGTAAAGTATGCACTAGCACCATCACGCGGAGAGTAAGATCGAGCAATCTGTTATTTCAGCTCTCCCTGGATACAAGCCTGCCTGATGAGGGTAGAGGCCCAGAAATCATGACCGCAGGAGGTTACCCTGTGACATAATCGAAAGCAAGTCTTCTTGTAGGCCGTTTGCACTTGTAGAAATTATATATTTTTGCTTTTCCGGAAAAGATATATGTAATCTTTTCCGTCAAAGAACTTTTGATAAAAATGTATGAAAAACGCATTTTTATCGATCTTAGTATATATATATATATATATATATATATATATATATATATATATATATATATATATATATTGAGTTTGAAGATATATACTTGTAAAATTCTACCAAATACCAAAACTCCGATCTTTTGTAAGTTCACCCCCCCTTGTTTTAGCATCGGTCTTTTGGGCCGTATTTTCTGTTGTCAAAGCGACAAAAAATTGCATTCCATATAAATATATATAAATATAAACTGTGGTATCTGCCCCGGCAAGGCTCATCATGCAATGGTGGGGGAGGGGGTGTCTGCATTAAAACCAAAATACCCGAACCCTGAAACAAACAAGGTGTCATGTCGTTCGATTTTGAAAGTCGATGAGGGAAATCGGCAACGAGTGGCGCCATCTGTAGGTACTATGTGCACTAAATCGCTTTAGATGCGACTTACTTGGGAGTACAAGACGACACATCTGTACAAAAATAGAAGAGAACAGAAATGTCAATTTCTGTGCGGTTTTTGGTCGTAAAAAGTTATACGAAGAACTAGAGAGATGAGATATTTTTTACTAGATCGCCTCGGTTTCAGCTGCTTCTATCTGCAATATATAAACCTACGGTTTTTTTTTGAAGGTGCATTCCTAACTTATAATAAATTTCCTGGTGATATTTGGTATACATAAAAAAACAATTTAAAGCTAAAATCTTCAACAGTAACTTCATTATTTTTAATATTTGTAGTAAAGATATCAATAGGGAAATATAAAAACACTGTGTCATAACTACAGAGATGCTTATAAATTATAATAGAAAAAACTTTAAATACAGACGTTGGGAGGTTGTAACATACACAGTTAGTGACAAATTACGTGTTATGGGACACACTGTATATTTTGTATCGGTTTCAAAGGTTCGATTCGATGCCCAGTTGTTTCACTGATAATATTTATCAATGATCCATAAAAATCCACAAAACTTTCATATTTAACATTTTCTTCTATTTATAAAGAAATAAGTTATAAGGACTGTTCACTTTTATTTGTACATCCCAGTACATTATCTGTGAAATAAAATTATGCGTACTTTTATTTTCAGCATATTACACGGAATATTAAATATTGAATGTCACAAACTGTCACAATTCTGTACACACCTACTTTTCTTTACCATAAAAAACTTCATCATCTTAGCTACAGTAAATAAGGATTTTCAAATATAATAGTGAAGGAATCTATCTCTTCGCTGGATATTACCACTGCATTACGTTAGTTCGTTAGTTATACAGGGTGTTAGAAAAATAACCTTAAAGTTGTATTTTGTTTTAGTAAACTTTAAGCACAGAGTTAATACTTTTATTAACTTAATTTTGTAAAACAATTAATTATATCATTTTTTTACAATTTACAATTCCTACCTTTTTTTCTTAGTAAATTATTCCAACAATCTAAATTTAGAGAATAAGAATCACATCTTCTGTTTGATTTTACTTGAAAAATTCCCATTTAATAACGGCAACCTCATTGACAAACAGCAGCTTAGTGTTTTGTAGTGTAAGATAGCTCCATACCGATTGAATACGTAGTGTGGATTTTAAAAATGTATACAATTAATGAATATGTAAACATGTTACTTATTTTAGCTTAGTTTAGCTCTAGTGAAGGAAAACCTGATGTTGGATTCAACATTTACTTAAAGTTTTTGGAATATTTTTTTTCCTATTGTTCAATTAAGTTCTTAGTACCATAAATTAAAGTGCTTGGTAATTTGACTTTTTATTAATTTTCAGAAAGTATAAACTTAATTAGAGTTGTGCAGTTAAAATTGTAGATGGTGATTCATTATATTTTCACACCCATCTACAACCGTAATTATCTTTTTGGATATTTCAGATTTCAGAAATTAAAAATGTAATGACATGTATTTTTTCAAATGTATATTATTAGTTACAATGAAAGGTTTTTTCATCCTGATTTCAAAAATGTATAGTTTGTTGATATTTGGTTCAGCCGTTTCCGAACTATTTCAGTTTAAACATTATTGTTTCGCTAAAAGAGACTCCAGCCATATTCCCCATGATATGGTCAAGTCTGCCTTGGTCATCACTACGATGCAAAAATGCGCTGGATGGCAATCGTTTCAACAACTGTAGTTATGACAACCAAGTACATAATTCTCAACCTTTCTGTCATTTATGGATTAATATGATAATTAATTAATTGATATTAATGATTTAATCTTGCTGAAAATAAATCAAATGGGTTATTCTGAGGAAAAGAAGTAATAAAACTCTTTTATTGAAACGATAATAATGTTGCAAGAGTAAGAATCGAATGTCGGCGAATACACCCGGAAAGAAGAATTCCTTCAATAATTAATCGTTTCGAGCAACAAAATTCAATTCAACGGAACACCAGAAAAACAAAAAGAAGTTTAGATGAAGAGCTTAACGTTTTACTGCATTTTCAAGATGAACCTGTATGTTTTTTAATTTCGTGAAAAATTGCCATAATATTATTTTCTGTTCTAGAAAATCCTGAATATTCCATACGTGAAGCTCAAAACATTTCCGGCAAGTCATATAGTAAAATTCAACTAGCGCTGAAATGTCACAAATTCCATACATATACGTTAACAATAACAATTTTTTAAACAATATAATATTCACCGATAAGGCCTCTTTCACAACAGCCGGTGTATACCGGGTGACAATGAAACTACTACCCAGGGCGCGATTTGAAAACGGCTAGAGATAAAAATATGGAATTTCGTGTGTTGTTTTGTGTGTGTTGATAGGGTTGAATATTGTGAACATTTGTAACGTAAAAACAATTGAATATCATTGC
The DNA here is from genome assembly GCA_030620095.1 of Kuschelorhynchus macadamiae. Taxonomy (NCBI): domain Eukaryota; kingdom Metazoa; phylum Arthropoda; class Insecta; order Coleoptera; family Curculionidae; genus Kuschelorhynchus; species Kuschelorhynchus macadamiae. Next base: position 713,870 of record JAUTXW010004531.1, on the reverse strand, counting down.
CGGTTTCCCCGGAAATGACGCGACTTCGTTATTTTAAATGGAACAACCTGTATATTTTATGTTTTTTGAACTTTCTTAACAATTCTAAACAACTTTTGTATAACATAACCTATTTCTAAAAGGTATAGTTTTCTAAATAAAGCCACTTAAAAATGTGCCATAATTCCCACTTATTTGTATTTCATCATCCAACAAAATGTCAAAAAAGAAAATGTTCCGAGTTTTAAAAAAATGTGTTTTTCGCAAATCGATTTTTCAAGTTTTGATCAGACCCTGTACAATAACGGGTCAACTGACTGGAACAAAACCTTCACTACCCAATCCTACTCTTTTAACCTTTACACAGGACAAATTCAACTTCCATAGATCGCTGCAAACTTGAAAATTTGATACCCTATTTTTATGTTGTTAATGTTCATCTAAAGCGGAAATCAATATTATTAGCACTTATTTAATTATTCTATCTACTGTTCAAAGGAATCCTCTTTTAATTCATTTAAATTTAAAAAAAGAACCGAATATGATAAGGTAAAAACAAACGAACTTTGTTATGCCTAGAGATAATTAATATTAACTAATAATAAAAGAAATAGAAAAAAAACGTACTTTAATTATTATTTAATTAAGATTTTCAAAAACACGACCTTCTTGTTCAATACAGGTCTCTTTTTGAACAATTTCCGTAATTCATTTTCTTTTTGAATTTTACTAATATTATTAATAGCTCTAATAATTCAATTTCTTAAAATGTCCAAATTTTCAGGTAGAGTTAAATAGACTTTTTCTTTGATATGACCCCAGAAGAGAAAAATCTAGATGTGTCAAATCAGGCGAACGTGCTGGCCACCTTACAGGTCCATTCGTTCCTATCCATTGGTACCAAACCTGTCATTTAAATAATTTACACAAATTCGAGTATTATAGGCCGGTGCACCATCTTGTTGAGGGCAGATGTTGGAAATTTCTGCAAGAGGTAAATTGTCCAAAAAATCGGTAATTGTTGTTTGGGCTGGTGCTGTAAGGGGCGCATTAAAAATTATTGGGCCCACAATTCTCGTTCCTAAAACACCAAGCCACACATTAACACCAAAGCGTTTTTGGAAAGATCCTTCTTATTGATTTTCATTTGCCCAATATCTTACGTTGTTCCGTACGTTTAATCTATTAAAGTTATTATTATGGCTAGAATTTTCCATAAACCATCGGCAATATTCAACTCGCCGAGCAGTCATTAACACCCAAGTGTTGGTGGTATTTGTAGGGCTTGTGCTTATGTTTCTTCAAAATGTTCCTTGCACTTTCTCTGTTAACTCCAAGTTCACTTTCAATTTGGCGAGTAGAAATACTTGACTCAGCATTCACACATGCCACAACGTTTATTTCAGCTTCTTAACTAATAATGAACTTTCCTTCATTTTCATTTTGGGGAACTGTTTTCAAATGTTGTACTAGCTACGGACAATAAGTATAGCAGGGTTGGTTTCTGTCGGGGTATCGCTCTGCAATTCATTTGAGTTGTTATTTTTTAGATATGTTGTGTTTTTTTAAATGGGACACCCTGTATATTTGTCCAGAAATTGATTTGTCCTTTTAAAAGCTTCTCAAAAATATATAATAGTATGGGTCTATTTTAATAAACAACAACAAAAATCCTAATTTTTATAATTATCATCCCAAATTTTGCAGTAGGCCATGCAAAACGATGCCGTTTTCTTTTCTTTTCTTGGAAGCAAATGACATTTCCCAATTTTGTACGCATATATAAAATATAGCGCTAGTTTTTTTGTATTTATTTATTGTATAAAAATATATTTGTATTATTATGGAAGAAAACCAAACTTTCGAACACTATGAAAAGTACGATATGTTAGCTTGTTTTATATTAAGTAATGAAAATGTTGAAGCGGCTTCTGAGATGTATTTTAACAGGTAAATAGTTAATTTTTAGGTATGGTGAAATACTATTGCTTAATTTTTATTTAGATATCCAGAAAGGAGGCAACCTAATATATCCACCTTTTATCGGATAAAAAAGAATTTACTTAATCACGGATCATTTATCAAACCTCGTACGAAAACATATAATAAAGAAAATCGGGAGGCTGTGGAAATTACGGTTTTGGCTAATGCAGAAGCTTACCCTACAAACTCTTGAAGGGCCAGTGAAAAGAGCATAGGGATTCCAAAAATTAGAGTTCAAGAAATTCTAAAAAAGCACAAATACCACCCATACAAATTTAGGCTCGTGCAGCACTTACAGCCAGGGGATGCAGAGCGTCGAGTAGTCTTCTGCAATTGGTTTGGAGAAAGATGCGATATGGTTAGAGATTTTGAAAGGAAGGTTATATGGTCAGACGAAGCACATTTCAGTAATTCTGGTATACTCAATAGGCACAATAGTAGATTCTGGTCCCAGGAAAATCAACAACAAATATTTCCCAGAAGACAGCAGGGCAGGTTTGGTCTAAATGTGTCCTGCTTCATATTAGGAACACATATAAAATTTTATATATTTGAGGGAAATCTAACAGCCAATCGCTATATAGAAATTTTAGAGGCAGCTATACCTGAATTACTTGACGATGTTCCTCTAACGCAAATTAACGAAATTTATTTTCAACAGGACGGTGCTCCTGCACACAATTCTGGAATGACGAGATTATTTCTGGACAATAATTTTACCAATCAATGGATCGGAACAAATGAACCTATAAGATGGCCCCCTAGGACCCAGATTTGTCGATTTTAGATGTCTTTCTATGGGGATATCTGGAAAATATAATTTACAAAGACCACTATGATAATGTCCAAGATTTAAGAAATGCAATAAGAGAAAATTTTCGCTATTTACAAAATCATCCCGTTATTTTGCTTAATTCCATAAAACGAATACGAAAATTGTGCGAAGCATGCATAGAAGAAAATGGAAATCAGTTTGAACAGTTCTTTTGATTTCCTTGGTTACTGTAGTTCTTATACGACAGTTGATTTTTGCTGAAAGGCTTGTTACATAATAATTTATTACTGTTTTGTTCTTGTGTTACATAAATCTAGGTAGGTGGTACTTTTTTGGTGCGAAATTATCAATACATATTTTGATAAATAGATTTAATTACATATTTATTTTGATTTATTGCTAGGATGTAGATATTGTTAACGACTTTAAATAAAAGGCAGCACTGTTTTGCATGGCCTACTGCAAAATTTGGGATGATAATTATAAAAATTAGGATTTTTGTTGTTGTTTATTAAAAAAGACCCATACTATCATATATTTTTGAGAAGCTTTTAAAAGGACAAATCAATTTCTGGACAAATATACAGGGTGTCCCATTTAAAAAAACACAACTTTGGGTCATATCTAAAAAATAACAACTCATATGAAAAATATGACTACGCCACTGGATCCAGCGTAAAAAACTGCATAAGCAGCAATTTTTCCGTTTGCGTTAAGTTAAAGGATAACCGAGATACGAGGGGGGTCCCAAAATGCAAAATTTTCTATTTCGCCCTGTATCTCATAAACGAAGAAGGCTATGAAAATTTTGTCTACGGCTTCATGAGTTTCACAAAAAATTAGCTCAGGTTCGTGAAAACGGCAAGGTTCTATCTTTAAAAATAAGCGAGATACCCTGCTTTTGCAACGAAATCCGGACACCCTGTACATCCACACAATATCCAATTAGTCACTGATCACCTGAATGGTAAATACCCACTTTGGATAGACAGACACGGAACTCTCAGACGGCCAGCAAACAGCCCGCATTTGAATCCACTAGACATTTTTTGTAGGGATACTTGAAGAAAAATATTTGTTGTTATATCTCACCCTCTACAAACCATAATAGAGAAACTTCAGAATTAAACATAGAAAAAGTATATTCTTCATTGCATTTATTGAAGGAATTCTTCCCGGCTATATTCTCTGATATTCGACTCTTGCAACGTTGTTATGGTTTGAATAAAAGAGTTTTATTACTTTCCGTTTTTCTTCCTCAGAATAGCCCATTTGAATTATTTTCAACAAAATGAAATAATTAATATCAAACATATTAATCTACATATGACAGAAAAGTTGGGATTTTTGTATTTGGTTGCCATAACTACAGTTGTTGAAACGATTGCCATCCAGCGCATTTTTGCATCCTAGTAATAACCAAAGAAGTCTTGACCATATATCACCGAAAATATGGCTGAAGTCTCGTTTACCGAAACGATAATGTTTAAACTCAAATAGCTCGAAAACGGCTGAAGCAATTAACAACAAACTATATATTTTTGAAATCAGGATGAAAAGACCTTTCATTTCAATGTTCCATTTGAAAATATATGTCATAATTTTTTTAACTTTTGACAGTGAAACTATGAAATCTGAAATATCCAAAATATAATAGACAAAGACCCAACAAAGAGACTTGGGTATTTAAAGTTTTTTTTCAAACCTTATGATTACGACTGTAGATCGGTGTCAAAATATAATGAATCACCCTGTACAAATAAATAATCTCAAAAATGATTATGGTTTAGTTAAAATCAAAGTTGGTTCTACTTTTTTTCTACGCGCTTATATAATGCTAACAAAACACTATCTTCTTTAATAAATAATTCATACATCTAAACCTACATTTTTTATGTTTCTTTATTAACAAAACACAGATAAAGAGATTAGATTAATCTCGTATAACCGAACATCAATGTTGCTATTTTGTCAAGAACTTAACCTTCTCCAAAATTAAACGTTTTAAATTGTCGTATCACAAAAACCATTTAGCATTACCGATGGTATATAGGAATCCACATCCATCACACTACTTCTCCAGAATGCGTGGGCGAACATGGAACACAAGAAACTAAGGTTGTGCAGGCGAGGATTAAGATCCAATTAACTTTCCTACGCCGAAGTGATTTGAAAAACTACACGTCAAGCAGACGGGAGACAGGAAATATTTCGTAATAGCTTCAATTTTCTCCGTGACAGCATCAACAGCCTTTTAAGACGAGGTGGGTAGGAAATTCATTTTCAATTTATTTCGAGAAAATATGCAAAGACGTATGCAGTTTAAAAATTTTAAAACAAGAGATTGCTCATAATAGGAGCTTCGGATGTAGAATAATAACTACAGTCAGATACAAAAAAAAAGAGCAGCACACACAGTCTGGGACCTGGGGTGCTTTATTTGAAATATTGCGGAGACGAAGTAGCCTCGTTTCGCCTATTAAAATGTCAACAATGTGACGTGAATATACGTTATGTCAGTTATAAAGTTCGCAGTCATAGAAACTGACGGGTGAAATATTGAGATTCAATTAAAGTCTCCAGTTCGAAGATAAGTTAAAGCTTAGACGAGGAAAGAGATTTCCTTGTCTAATGCCGGCGCCACACATACGTCATTCAGCGAATAGCGTGCAACGATTAATCGTTAATATGTGGATGGGTTGATATAGTGATTATTCGGAATTCGTTATTTTCTCGATTGATATTAGTATTTTGGGCCGAGATAGAACAGATAATAAAGCCTGCTAGTCGCTATTCGTTCATTCGTCGATTCGTCCGCATAATATGGAGGATTCTGCTCGTCCGTGCGATTAGTTGGGCGGCGATCTCGTCTTTTGGGCGTGTAAACGAGTAGGCTTTGACTTCAGCCCGCTACTCACTATAATGTGGAGGGTCCGGTTCATCCATTCGTTTCGTTACGCGGCGTATACGTCTTTTGGCCGGATAATCAAGTAGGCTTTCACCTCGGCGAACCATACGTCCGAATCAAATCATTTATTTTTTATGTATTTTCAAACATTAAAGACACATGAAATCCATGTGTATGTATTAAATAAAAATTGATGAATAGTGTGGATGAAATATTCGTCCATTCGTTGATTCACCCATTCGTTCATTCATATGAATAGACGAATCGAACGAATAGTGAATAGCGGGCGTTCGGCGAAACATGCATCCGCAGAATGAAATCTTTTATTTTTTGTGTACGTATTGTCAAACACTGAAATGCACGAAATCCATGCGAACGAATTAAATTAAAATTTATATATATGTGTATAAAATATTCGTCAATTCGTTGATTCGACAATCAGTTCATTCATGCGAACTGACGAATCGAACTAAAATCGTGCTCCAATTTTTTAGTTTTTGAAACAAGGTTCCTTATAGTTTGAAATAGGCACGTAACAAAAAAGATTTAAATTTGTATATAAAATAATTAGATGTTCTGGTACTCGCTTATTCCATATGTATCTAGTTACTATCAGTGAAAAAGAAAACAATTACATTCTTGTTTTCTCTTTTTCAGCTTTGAAAATGACCAAATATATATTATAATAATTTATTTATTATCCTAAACCCGAAAATCAAATTTTAAAGTATAGAAAAAAAGGACGCTATATTTTTACTATGCAAATTTGTTATTGTTACGTTGTGGAGACAAAGTACGGAGCCAGTGAAGTTTGTGTGTTGTGCAATGAAAAGTATTCCGAGAATACAATTACGCGGTCAAGTGTGAGTAGGATATTTCACAAATTTGAAGAGCATGGGACAGTTAGGGATTTATCTAAAACGCGCCGACCAGCCGCTTTAACTGAAGACAAAAAACTTGATATCTCTTATCAGTACAAGAAAGTCTACATTTTTTAACTAATACCTTAGCGCTAAACAACGATGTCAGTAGACCTCATATACAGCCATTATTAAAGACCCAGAAGTATTACCGCATAAAGCGCATGTTGTACAGAAACTTCTTGATGACTACGAGAGGAGATTTCAATTCTATGAAGGAATGATGGGAAGATATGATGAAAATAACATATTTTTATGAGGTTACATTTTATTTAAATGGATTGATCAATAGACACATTTATCGATTCTGGTCTGATCAAAATCCACGGTGGATACGGCATACACAACATCTCCCAAAAACAATGTGTGGGTTGGCGTAATAAATAACCTAATTTTAGGGCTACATTTTTTTGAAGAAAATCTTACTACTAAGCGGTATTTAGATTTCACCTCATTCGATTTAATACCTGCATTAGCAGTAATGTTTCCTAACGAGGGTAATCTAGATATTCCCCATGAAAGAATCTAGTTTCAACAAGATGGCGCACCACCGCATTTTGATATAAATATTCGAAGGTACTTGGACAACATTTTTCCAAATCAGTGGATAAGGCGACGGGGTCCCATTGAATGGTCACCAAGGTCTCCGGAACTTACACCATTGGATTTTTTTCTATGGAGGTATTTGAAGGAGAGAGTATTTAAACTAGACTAAACAGCGTTGAGGACCTACAAGGTGGAGATCACCATCAGCATTTCTTACATTAGCCGAATCAGGTGAGTGCTAAAGATCCGCCTCGAATATTAATTTTATTTAATTAAAAAACTTATGTGGATTCGTTTTACTGTAACGAAATGAGCAGACCCATAATTTGTTGCTAGTATCGGACTCAGTTTTAGAAGACCTTCTCATAGAGCTCCCACCTGAGGGGGGTTGCTATTTGAGAAAAAAAAGTTGGGGTGCCTACAAATTAAGGCGTTGCATGGAGGGGGCTGAAAATATTACAAAAAGACGAACAGCCATTTAAACCATTTCACATATTCCAGCATTTTTGTGAAAAATTACTCATACAGGAGATATGAATTATGTGTGTTTTTTTTACAACCCTATTGTAATTTGAAAAAATCTCTACCTACTAATAAGTTAACAGCTCATCTTTAAAGGATATATAAACAAAAAGGCTGGAGTCCAGGATAAAAACTACGCTTAAATAATATGTGGGTATATCTATAATAATCGTTGAGTCGGTTAATTTCCTGGATTTGAATATAAATAACAACCTAAAATGGTCTAAGTATATTGACACCTTAACTAAAAAACTTTCTACCGCCTGCTTTGCATTCGATCAGTTTCAAAAGAACTAGACGTATCTTCTGCCAGACTTACTTATTTCTCTCTATTCGAATCCCATCTTCGCTATGGCCTTCCCTTTTGGGGCTTCTGTACCACCGAGCAATTTCTTAGTATTTTTAGGCTTCAAAAGAGAGCAATCCGCTATTTGTTTGGTCTAAATAATAGAGCGCACTGCCAATACTATTTCAAAAATTATAAAATATTAACACTTCCTGCCTTATTTATTTTAGAAACCGTCTGTTTGATAAGAAAACTTATAAGCACATTCCCGGAAAGGCCACAGCACGTATATCCCACCAGAAACTCTCGGCATGACAAATGCCTTCCCTTTCCTTCCACAGAATTAATAAAGAAATCAATTATTTACAACGCCATAAAACTTTAAGAATCATCTTGCAGAGCATTTAAAAACAATTCCTATGTTTGCACTTTTCCGAAAAAGAACCAAAGCGTGCCTCATTGAAAGACCTTTTTACCGCGTTACTGATTTTTATAATGAATAATGTCATTAAATCGTTTTTTATTTGCTTGTTTACTTAAATCATGTCGCTGCAAGGCATTTGAAAATATTTTATAATGAATGAACTGTTATATATTTTCTTTTTTTTTCTAATACACTTTAATTACTATATTAGTTCAGTACACTTTTTTTTTTAACTTCACTTATTTTGCTTGTATAACGATAACAAAATACAGTTTAAGGCCGCGTAATTTTAATTGCAATGTCATCGAAATTATTCACCTCGCATATGTATTGTTTATGTATTGTTTATTTCCTTTTGTTAGGTCACCTGGATTCATTAACCGCTTTACGGCAATGTTAAGAATATAACGAATGTAATATTGTAAGAATTTTCCTGCGACAATAAAGCATAATTTTGTTTGTTTGTTTGAGGATAAAGTATTATTAAGGTATGCAAAGAAAACAAACAAAATAATATAATAAAATACTAGCACTAGCCCTAGAAAAACGCTAGAAAATGAGCTGCAGGCGAGTGAGATTAAATGTCATGAGCATTTTATACTATTTTTTCTATTTTGCGCACTATATATTAAAAAAAAAATAAAAAAACGTTACCTTTAAAAAGCATATTTACTGTTTTTAAGTGGATGAAAATGCATGCCAAAAGTGACAATTACATGCGCAACATTTCTGTTTTTCAATTTTGAGACGTGACCGGTTTTAAATTAGAAGTGGCCATGACTTAACGTTCCCAACTTTATAGAGAAAAAAAAGTAGTGTAGAACAGAGTATCGGAAAGACGTCTCCATTATTGCAAAATAGAAAGATATAAATTTTTCCTCGCAAATACTTTCATATAGTCTGTCTTGGATTGAAATCGACTTGATAATAAGATGTTTCAAATGAAATAAGAAAAGACGTATCTATAAAAGATGAGCGAACTACATCTCTGTCATTCCTAGTAGAGGTTTATTATACATTTTCTTGAACTCGTCTTATGTTTCTTTAACTCACAGCATATCGATGATTAAAACTTCTAAAATGCAAAATGCAGTCGATAGAGGTTTCGAGATGTTTAAAGACTGTAAACTCAAATTGAACAGAAAATAATCAAAACAATTATACGGTAGAACATTCTATTAAACGCCTACCTGTATTAAAATTGAGGTAGTTATAGAAAAAAAGAGCAAATATAATGATTTGAAAAATTAACTTGTTAACAGTGTTAACTGTGCCTATTTATACTGATGCCATCTTATGGTTTTCTTTTGATGTTTTGGTGTTTCTAATTTCATATTATGTGAGAAAAATGTGTCTTTTTCAGACAACTCACTCAAAGCATGTTCTTTAAGTAATATAACAATGATACTAGTTAAAAAAATCTGAAACACATTATTTAGTATATGCATTAGATTAGACTATGAGCTTTGAGATTCTGAGCGGCTCCATTTTTTATTTCAACCTGAAATAATTTTAAGAAACGCATACAGCGACTAAAAAATTATCGTAGTTTTAGATTGCATGCAATGTGGTAACTAAATGTAAACCAGCACGCACGATCTGGTCAGAGCTAACGTAGTTTGCATGACTACCTGTAGCCTGAGACAACGGAAATTTATTTAGGTGTACGCGATCACATTTTAAATAATAAAAACAAATACTCTAGATAAACATGCGCCTCTTCTTCATTAGTTCACGTCAAATCATTATTCACTTGAGACATACATTTTTTGAGGTGTACTTGCTACGTGTCAGACGATAGAACGGTTTATCGTGACAAAGGCGTTATTATTAACTACCAAATCCGAGAGTCTCTTAATTATGGAAAACGTCACAGCTCGGGTCTATTCAGACCAGGATTAATTAGAACTGGAGCAATCCCAGATGCACTAACGGAGCCCTCGTCGGGACTAACTTGATGCTCCATTAACAAGCTTGCTGTTGGCTCCGATTACGATTTAGGAGAAGGAGGTCTAAAGTCAATCTGTTTGGAAACGAAGATTAAAACAAATATTATTGTTAATTATTTCTGAGGCGTGTTTGGACTTTTGTTTGCCAGATCTTGAACATTATATAACTAAGAACTACGTTATGTAATACAGTAAGGTTAAAATAAAAATAGTAATTCTTGCCTTATGTATTAATTTAATAAAACAGTTACATTTAGTAGTCGTTTAAAAACCTAATACGAAAAAAATTCTATCTAGTTTTTACAACCATTTCAGGATTTTGTTTCTGGTAACATTTTTAGAAATAAGATTTATTAACTTTTGACACCATTTGTACAATATTTACAAAAAATTATTTTACTTTCTAACTGTTTTACTTCCCTCGTAAAAGAGCAGGTATTGTAATAGTGAAAAAATCACCCTCCGACATTTTTTCATATCTTTACGTTTCAGGGTCCCAAGAAGCCGAAAAACATGTTATCTCCATTCCGGTCTGTCTGCGGAATAGCTAAAAAACTACTTACCGGATTGACTTCAACTGATAAAAAATTAAGCGTCACGTGGAGATGACCTAGTAAAATTTGGTAAAAATCCAATATGGCGAAACAAAATGGCGGCCTAGTGAAACGTTAAAAAAATTATTACTAAAAAGCTAGGTATCCAATTTACCTCAAATTTTGCACACAAATCAAGTATTACGTAGGAAGCTAACTGGTAAAATTGTGGTACGAATTCAAGATGGCGAAACAAAATGGCGGCCAAATAACATATTTGTAACAGTGGAAAAACAACCCTCCCTAGTTTAAGGGTTTTACAGATCTGCATGTTTGAGTGTTCGTAGATGCCAAAAATATGTTTTGTCGATTCCGTTAGTCTGTCTTCGCGGTGTACAGGGTATTCCATTTTCGCAAGTTTGGCGGGTATCTCCCTTGTTTTGAAAGATAGAAGGTTACGGTTTTCGCGACTGTGTGCTACCTTTTTGTGAAATTAAACGTTGTCAGCAGAATTTTCATAGCCCTTTTGGTTTTTGAGATACAGGGTGTTTTTGAAAATATTGCATTTTTCTTATATGACTTTTTCCGTAGAATTCAGTGCCGCTTTCAAAATAAATATACGTAGTCAGATCAAAAATGCATCGGACCCTACTTTATTTTTTTAAATGGGGCACCCCGTATATTACCATTTATGTTTATTAGGAATACCGCAGGCTATCTCAAAAACCAAAAGGGTTATGAAAATTCTGCTGCCGCCATCTTTAATTTCACACAAAAAGTATATATATATATATATATATATATATATATATATATATATATATAAATATATATGAATATTTTATATTTGCAAAATAAATTTTTTTGTTATCACAATACAAAAAAAAACAAGTTTTCTTTGCACAAGGGTGGCCCGCCATTTAAATAAATGACACTGTATAAGTGGTTAGATTTTTAGGTCAAGCGGGGCTCATAATTTTTGGAGATTGATAAAAAAATCTCACTTTCATTAAGTGGCTGTATAAACAGAACATATCCTGATTGTTCCACTGATTCGAACCGCCTTCCGACTTTATTAAGACGCTTGCCATTTTGTGTATTTTTGTAATGTGTAAGTTTCTGTACATTCCTTATATCGATTCTCAGAGCTTTTGCCACTGGCTCCTGGATATTAGCCAGTGAATTTTAATTTAAACATTTTTTATTAGATTTGACACCATATTTTTATACTTCTTTAGTACATTTGTAATTTTGTAGGCAATAAATAAATAATTATAGAATACTTGTTCCTATTTTAAAGCGTGTTACAATAAGTAAAGTTTTTTATTAATTATAAGACAAAATTTGATATATAAAAATCGGTAAAATCGCTTTAAAGAAACTCGGGGATAACGAAAAATACAGGCTATATATATGTATGTTACTCCTTCACGGATGGAAAAATACAATGTGTTTTCATTCCGGGTGTATATCCGTTCACTACTGTCGTTCTGAAAAGAACAGTTTTGCTGACGTTTCGCCAAAATCACATTTGGCATTTTCGAAGCTTTCTTTCTCGCGTCCGAATAGAGACTGAAGTGTTGGTGACTGCGACGCTTCCTTTTATACCCCCACTCGGGGCCGAAGGTTATATCTGCGCAGGCGTTGGTCGTTATTTATGTTTTCCGGATGGTGCTGTTGTTGTTGCGCTAATTGCGCTTGAGTTTTTGCGATTTTAGATTTGTCGATTATTGTCTTTCATACTGTTGGCAGTTTTAATGATTCATCCCTTTTATTCAAATCACCTTGTTTTTCAATTTCTATGGCGGATTATTCTGGTCTTATAATGTTCTATATTGGCAATCTCCCTACACCCATCGAAATTTATTTTATGGCCGGTTTCGTGATGATGTAGGAATAAAGCTGAGGTTGTTTGTTTATTTCTGATGCTGAGTTTATGCTCTTCCACTCTTGCTGATATTCGCCTGTTAGTTTGCCCTACGTACAACTTTTCACAGTCCTGGCACGGAATGCTGTACACTCCGTGGTTTTCCAGTTTGATTTTATCTTTTGGGTTTCCGAGTAGTTTACCTATAGTTGTTTGTGGCTTGTGTGTTGTTTGAATGTTGTGTTTCCTCAGAATTCTTCCGATTCTGTCTGTTGTGCCTTTTACATATGGTAAGACTACTCGTTGCTTTCCCGGCTCATATTTTTTGTTGTTCTTTGTTCGGGAAACCTGTGCATTAAAAGCTTTCTCTATGGTGCGATTTGTGTAGCCATTTTTCTTTAAAGCACTAGATACTACCTTAAGTTCGTTTTGTCTCGTCTGTGTTTCAGTTAGTCGCACGGATCTAGATATTAGAGTATTTGCCACAGCTTGAATTTGTGCTGGGTGATGATGTGATTTTGCATTTAAATATCTGTCTGTATGTGTTGGTTTTCTATACACGGTGTATTCGAAATGTCCGTTATGTAGTTTTGTGACCAAAACATCTAAAAATGGTAGTTTGTTGTTTTCCTCTAGCTCTAGAGTAAATTGTATTCTGGGGTGGATTGAATTTACGTGAGTCAGAAATTTTTCGAGCTCTGCATGACCATGTTGCCATATAATAAATATGTCATCCACATAACGAATCCATAATTTGGGTTTTAAACTTGCTTTCTCAAGAGCTTCTTTCTCAAAGTACATCATAAATAAATTCGCGACTACTGGTGATAGCGAGGACCCCATTGGAGCACCATCCATTTGTTTATACATTTGCCCGTTGAAAGAAAAATAAGTATTTTTGAGGCAATGCTCCGAGAGTTCTATTATATGTGCAATAGGTCTGATAGGGGCCCCTGGTTTGTGTATTTTTGGTAAACCATAGAGTTTAGGACATCTGCTCGACTTTTCCCGTGGTATGATTTTTTGTTGAATTTCGGGGTTTAATGGTGAACTTTTTATTTTATTTTTAGTTGTTTTTTCTAGGTACGTTGTCGGGTCCCTTGGAACAGGCCTATAACAATTGTCTTGTAGGATACCCTGCATTTTTTGTACGTAATCTTGAGTATTCATAACCACAGTTGCGTTTCCTTTATCTGCTGGAAGGATTGTGATGTCTTTATTTTTTCGAAGATTTATTAGGGCCCTTCAATAAACTTAAATAAACAAACAACCTCAGCTTTATTCCTACATTATCAGGAAACCGGCCATAAAATAAATTTCGATGGGTGTAGGGAGATTGCCAATATAGAACATTATAAGACCAGAATAATCCGAGAAGCCATAGAAATTGAAAAACAAGGTGATTTGAATAAAAGGGACGAATCATTAAAACTACCAACAGTATGGAAGACAATAATCGACAAATCTAAAATCGCAAAAACTCAAGCGCAATTAGCGCAACAACAACAGCACCATCCGGAAAACATAAATAACGACCAACGCCTGCGCAGATATAACCTTCGGCCCCGAGTGGGGGTATAAAAGGAAGCGTCGCAGTCACCAACACTTCAGTCTCTATTCGGACGCGAGAAAGAAAGCTTCGAAAATGCCAAATGTGATTTTGGCGAAACGTCAGCAAAACTGTTCTTTTCAGAGCGACAGTAGTGAACGGATGTACACCCGGAATGAAAACACATTATATATATATATATATATATATATATATATATATATATATATATATATATATATATATATATATATATATATATATATATATATATATATATATATATATATATATATATATATATATATATATAAATATATGTGAATATTTATATTTATATATAGCCTGTATTTTTCGCATGCACGGCCCTTAATTTTTTTGTGATTTTGGCGAAACGTCAGCAAAACTGTTCTTTTCAGAACGACAGTAGTGAACGGATGTACACCCGGAATGAAAACACATTATATATATATATATATATATATATATATATATATATATATATATATATATATATATATATATATATATATATACATATACATACATATATATATATATATATATATATATATATATATTATTTATAAATATATGTGAATATTTATATTTATATATAGCCTGTATTTTTCGCATGCACGGCCCTTAATTTTAGACTGAAATTTGAAGAAATCGGATAAGTAGTTTTTTAGCCATGTCGCGAACAGACAGACTGACGGACAGACATACCTACAGACAGACGGAATTGAGAAAACATGTTTTGCGGCATCTAGGGACCCTTAAACGTAAAGATCTGAAAAAATCTCACGAGGGAAGTAATAACTAATTATCTTGTATATAATATTTTGCAAAATAAAATTTGTTTGTTATCACAATACAAAAAAAAAACAAGTTTTCTTTGCACAAGGGTGGCCCGCATTTAAATAAATGACACTGTATAAGTAGCTAGATTTTTAAATCAAGCGGGGCTCATAATTTTTGGTGATTGATAAAAAAATCTCACTTTCATTAAGTGGCTGTATAAACAGAACATATCCTGATTCGAACCGCCTTCCGACTTTATTAAGACGCTTGCCATTTTGTGTATTTTTGTTTTTGCCAAGCAAAAAATTTTAACCAAATACATATTTAGCGAATTTACTTATTTAGTCCCTCGGCATTTAATATATAAAATAATATTAAGTGGCTCTTAATAATATTGCGTAACATAATAAAAAAAACTATTTTCTTTCTCCCCGTATATTTGTAAATAGCCCATCCAGATTTAATAGCTCGATAAAAGAATCACACAACATTTTGGTATTCACTGTGTTTTCTGAAATGTTGGTGACCTTTGAACCCGCACGATAAGACCGCATTCGACTATACTCAAAAATCGAATGTGGCATAGGTAGAAACTGGTAAAATATTGGTACGAATCCAATATGGTGGAACAAAATAGCAACCAATAAATATGTTTGAAAAGACAGTAAATATGTGTTATTAAATGAATATGTGCGGAACTAAATTGGGTCACACTTCACTATTCAAATGCATAACGGGGAAAGTTCCAGGTAAAGGAAATTTACCGATTTTTTTATAAGCAAACTTTGGAAGGAGCCATGTGATCTCCGTTTCTAACTGTGATATCTAATATCTTCATGGAGGTAATGTTTTCTTCTACCATCAATCAATCCCATTCACAGCTATGCTGACAATTCAATATACTATTTCCCAAACCTGTCTCCAAGACGGAAATTTATGATAGGCATAGACTAATGACTTTATGTCTAACCGAGCACCTCACTAAAATCGTAGAATGGGGAGCAAAGAACCTTGTTCAGTTCAACGCTACTAAGACACAATTATGTTTACTATCTCACAAATTATCTTCCAACACCCACAAAATGCTTTTCTTCTGCTAAAATGTTTATACTTCGCAAATCAGACCCAGCCTTGCGTATTGCTCGCACATATGGGGAACATATGTCCATATCCTTCAATCCTCAATATCCTTAACTCTGTCCAAGCTATTCGTTTGATGATCCAAATATCACAAGGAAGCTTGTATCAACAGAGCATCGTCGAATTGTGGGCGATCTAATCTATGATTTACAGATACTACCACTGATTCTGCTCGGGTAAAATATTATCCATTATGCCTCCCTTAGTCTTTCCTGCCAGGGAGGCACGAGCATGGGCCCACATACATCCCTTCACCCTCGAATTCCAAAGACCAAGGACTCCCCACTTTGTTCGCTCCTTATTATGGAATGGTCACGAGCAAATCTCTTTCCCTCTTCTCCTAATCTGCAAGTATTTAAATCCCACATCATCAATAAACTTTTCCGGTCTTCAATTAATACATGGTACCTAGTACTTAGGCCTATACAAACTATAACATATGTAAATGTCTAAATCTAAAAGATAAGTTTTAAAGCACCCGCTCACTACCGCCAACATCCGAATTGGCGTATGAAATCCTAAAAAATAAATTATTGTCAGAGCGTTCTAGAAGAACATAAAATGACCAGTATTTTGTGTCATTTGCAAAGCATTTAATAAAGTTAATTCGAATAATTCAAAAACAAAAGGAGGGTTGAAAATCCCAAGCAAACAGTTAAGCTATGAATAAAAATTATGGTAAGCCCCACGCGTGAGAGCAACGGATGTTTATTTTTAATATAAGAAAATTTGAAAGACTTTTTTAGCCTAATTTACATTTAAATTGTATTGGAATACAGTACGTTCTATAATTTTGATATTCTTTATGGTATTTATTGGCGAATTAAAAAAAAAACAATAAATCATTTAATTTTCATTAATTTGTGCAGGTTAATTATTTTTAAAAAAAAGTTGAACGGCTACAATAATTTTTAAGAAGTGAAAAAAAAAACTATTTTACCAAAAGTACACATTAGATTGACATCTTATACATTTTTTATTTAACCTAAATAATAGTTAATTTCGCATGAAGGTGTTCTCATGTTTTGAACAATATGGCGGTCGCATATAGAATAAAAGACAAATATAATATTATATTATTTTTTTTTAATATTACAGGGTGGCCCATTGAAAACGTATTAGAATAAATAACTGCCAGGAAAAGATGTGAAACATAAGTTTTTTAAGCAGAAATCATAGCCAAAATTTCACCCTCCTAATCGAGGGTGTCCACCCCTAAAATATTTCAAATAGGAAGGGGGTCAAGGCAGAAAGATTTTTTGATTCCCAGCATATTGGCGTTTAAAAGTGCATTAATAAATTTGTCGAAAAATGCAAAAATTAAATCGATTTTAAGCAAATGTTAAAGATGTCGACGACCAACCTACATACAGTGACACAGATTATCTTCAAAGCGGTGCCGTACATTCTTCAGCACTTGCGGTATCACTTTGCGACATACATTCACGATTCTTCTTCGCAAGTCTTCCAGTGTATTTGGTGGAATGCAATAAACTTTGCTTTTTATATGACTCCATAAAAAAAATTCAAAGGAATTAAACTGGGTGACCCCGGAAACCACCTCAACTGCGCCCCTTCGTCCTATTTACCCACTAGGAATCGTTTTCTTCTATTTCTTCTTCAATGTGTGCTAAAGCTGGGTCAATGGCATTTGGAAGCAAACCTAAATACATGTCACCTGTCAAATTTCCAGGAAGAAAAAAGGTCTAACAAGGCAGGCAATCTCCAAAGTAACCAGCCCATACGTTTAATTTTTAGGGATTTTGTGAGTGTACCTCATGAAAATTCCTGGGTTTAGAATCGGCCCAGTAACGACAATTGTGACGATTAACCTTACTATTTAAAAAAAAGGTTTACTCATGTGAAAAACATACATTTAATAAGAAATTAGCATTCGTGATTTAGCAGAATTGTAAACGACCATCAAATCGTCTTCGTTGAGTTCCTGTAGTAAATGGATCTTAGGGATAGAACTTGTATTTTTTTAAATTCGCTACGAGAGGCAGCCGTTGAAACAGCCAATTATTTTGCACTCAGCGTGTTGTCCATGGCAACTTGGCTTAAGTCTCCACCACTCCATTTCCTACCGCATTTTCTGCTTGTCTCTTCTTATTTAGAACAGATCCAATTTCCCGAAATTTCACCACCAATTCACGAACAATTTTACCCGACACATGTTAATCAGCATGCCACTGATTAAATAACACTGTTGCTCTGTTCTCACATTCGTTATTTTTAAAATAAATCATCATTTCCACTCTCCCTCTCTGGAATAGTGTACACCATGACGTAATTGAAACGAAAAACTTTCAAGCATTCTAAAAGTCACAAGGCTGCTATCTAGCAAAAAATGGTCCTATCTCGGTCCATTCAAATTTTTGACGAGCAAAAACACGAAAATTATTTATTCACAAAAAATCACGAAAAAGCCCAAATCACAGTCTAAGCAATCATTTCTGTGCAAGTCAGCGTGAATTCGAGTAAATTTGCGAAGCAAACAGTGTATAAACCCACACGCAACGTCGATAAGCCAGGCGCTAGAAAAAAAGAATGTCTTTTGCCTCTGACTGATCCAACTTACAGTATTTTGTAAACTTCAGAAATACGTGATTGTAGATTAACAGAAACAGTACAATTTTCAAATTTTACTCCGCTTAAATAAAATCGATTTAATTTTTGCAAGGCTTCGTAACTTCTAAATGAATTGAACGAATTTCAAAAAAGAAGTGCCAATGTATGGGGAATCAGAAACCCCACTTGCCCCCTTTCTGTTTGAAACAATTTAGGGGATGACACCACCGCCTAGGAGGAAGAAGTTTGAGTCAAAAGTTGACCGCCTGACAACAAAGCTTGATGTTTTTTTTGACAAGATCTTTTCCTGACAGTTATGCCTTCTGGTACTTTCGATGGGCCACCCTGTATATAATCTAACGTCAATAACTTTCACAATTTCTAGGAATATTCCATGCATATTTACGTGCAGGAAATTAATATTTGAAAGAGAATATATACCTTGAATAATGGATTAATGAAAAATTTCAGTAAATTAAATTTCAAACTAAATAGTAATCCGTATGTTTATTTTTAATATGAAAAAATTTGAAAGACTTTTGAGGCTAATTTACATTTAGATTGGATTGGAATAATTTTGGTATTCCTTATGGTTTTTATTGGCGAATTAAAAAAAACAATTAAATACATTATTCAGTTTTCATTAATTTGCCATGTTAATTATGGAAGCAAGAGCACAGCTTTCCCTAAAGTAATTAATACTCACTTCTACTTCATTCTCCATATTTTTTAGGTTTTAAAACATTTACGAATGACCGCCATTTTAAATTGTGTAATGTTGATGTCTCTATAATTTAAGGATATATTAGGATTGCAAAGGCCTTTCAAAAGATGTGCTACTCGACCCTTTGTTCCATTAATTTTTTTTTGAAGAAGGCGGAAAATGTTTAATCACGAAGCACACATGCATCACAAACGAGCATTAGTCTGGTATTAAAGATTGACTAGTTCAAATAATAAAAGCATGCCACAAAGTTTGAGACATTGAAAGGACAATTACGGCAAGATAAAGTGATAGCTCTAAAAAGTCAGCTTGAACGATAGCAAGATAGTTTTCAAAAGCAGAACATTGAAAATGAAGCAAGCGTGAAGGTTAGCTACATTATATCTTAAAAAATAACTCTGAAATAAAAACCTTTTACGCGGCACGATAAAATACTTTCTTTAGCCTCTGGGAGAAGAAGAAAGAAATTAGGAGGGCCGCATCCGCGGGTTAAAGACCATTGATTTAGGGTATGAAGTTAAATAGTAAAGCTACAGAAGAACTCCACCCTCACTGATCAAAGGCATAAGCAATACTTTATGAAACTTACATAAAAACAAGACTTGAGGGGTGGAGTCGTCATTAAACTTGAAATAAAACTTCAAGCTTGTAAGAAAATATTCTAATTTTTAAAAGTTCTGTGATTATGTAAGTTTTAGTAAGTATGTACTGGTGAATTTGTCAAGGAATGAATGGAAGCCGCCGCTGAAGTATGGTGCTCGTCTCAAAAACAATTTTTTTCTAAAGTTAGTTTGTCCGGTATTACTGTCGCCAGAAGAATCGAAGAGTTAGCGGCAGACATTGAAATTTCACTAAAAGAACGTGCATCGAAGTTCGTATACTATTCTGTTGCGCTCGACGAAAGAACAGATTTAACCGATACCGCTCAATTTGCTATATTTATTGGAGGCATTGATAATAATTTTGAAATCACTGAAAAAATGGCTGCCCGTTTTCCGATTAAAGGAACTACAAAAGAATGTCATAATTATAAGTGTTTGATGACGGTGCACCATCCATGGTAGGAAAAAATGAAAGGCTCATATGTTTGATGAAAAAACAGCAGAAAGATATTCCTTTGATGCATTACCATTGTATCGTTCATCACCAAAATCTTTGTGCAAAATCCACAAATATTGATGATGTGATGAACGTGGACGTAAAAACTGTGAACCTCATTAAATCACTCGGCTTCAACCACAGAGAATTCCAAAAATTTTTTACATGAAATTAATGCCGAGTATGATGATGTGACATTTTTCTGATATTCGTTGGCTAAGCAGAGGAATAACGCTAAAACGCGTTTTTAAACTCAAGAAGGAAATCGCCTTCTTCATGGAAACCAAAGGGAAACCAGTTCCTCAATTTAGTGACCCCGACTGGCTGCGCGACTTTGGATTTCTCACGGACATCACGCTGTACCTCAATCACTTGAACACCAAACTATAAGGAAAAGAAAACCTCATCAACAATCTACTTGACACTGTGAAGGCATTTGAGTTTGAACTAGATTTATGGAAAAATCAGTTGTTGAAAAAAGAGTTTACGCACTCTGCTAAACTGAAGAGTTGCGAATGTACAGATGTGGATAAATATGTCGCAGCACTAGATTAACTCAAAAAAAGAGTTCCAATCAAGGTTTTCTGACTTCAGAGATGTCTCTGTTTGGGAGCACATATGTGAGCCAGCAGCTGTTTTCTGTAGTGAAGACTGTGAAGTCTAAAACAAGGTCGAGAGTTACAGACGTACATCTGGAAGGAAGTTTGCGGTGCGGGAAGTTGCAACTACAAAAATAAAACCAAATATCGACACACTTGTCAAAAATAAACAATGTCAAAAATAGCATTGATTGATTGAACTTTTTAACCAATAAAGATTATTACAATTTGAAATTATGTTTTTTCCCCCTCCCTGTATTGTAAGCAACCTATTTTGACACTACTTTGACAGACGTAAGTGAAAGTTACTCAACAAGGTATTGGTTGCCCTTAACGACAGGATGTAAGTCAACTTACATCGCTAGAGAAATAATAATCTAAAATTATTATAAGTAGCTTTAATTTTTGATTTCATCAACATATTACAAAAATCCGGTGATATTAATTGAAATGAATATTAATGGTACAATTATTACAATTATTCACATTATTAACAAAATTTGGAAACACGTTTTCTCGTTTCTTCTCGATGTGTATTACATTTTCTGACTTTCTGACTCCACAGATCTTCTAACGAATGTTTCTGTCACTGTTGAAGCACTGCAAGAGACTTCTGGCTGGGTCTTATTGTATAAAATTTTATTCGCTACTTCCTTTTTATTATTGAGGCTCTCAGCTACGTAACTTTCAGCAATAGTAGCGGATTTCCATCCACCATGTCGCTTGATACCTAATACATCAACTCCAGTATTTGCTAATAAAGTTGCAGACGTTCTTTAATAGTCGTCATGTGGGATCTTGTATCAATGTACTTTTGAATTATTTTGAACTGACAAACCATTTTTGGAGTCAGGATTGGTCACAGTTAGGACTTCTTGACTTATTTTAACATTGTCCATTTTCATTTCACAGAGTTCATTAGAACGGCACGCTCCAGCAAGTCCCATTACCATTACGACCTTTATCAATAAGTATATATCAACGGGGGCTTCAAGCATAAACTTATTCACATCTTCCCTGTTAAACACATTCGATTTTTTGGGTCTATAACCATCATTTTTTCTTTTCAAAAATGCTCGAAGTTTTGGATACTTAGAAATATCTATATTTTCCTCTATAAAAAGGGTGGACCTGAACATCAAATACTCACACCATAAGCTTGATGGGGACTTCAATATAGCACTTTTTTAAGCCAAAAACAAGGTTTCTGCGACTGCAGTAGCCGTCTTGCTTTGGCACCAATTCTTAAAGGATTTATATGCTGCTTCATACCTTTTTTTCGACTTTTCCGGTAGTAGAGATAAACAAGCAATATTCGCTGATTCTTCTATATCTGAAATATCCATTTTGTCTACACAGAATCAAACAATTCGACTTCTTCAAACTTTTCGCTATGAACTGTCAACTTGACGTTGTTGATAAAATAAAAACTGCTTATGTTGCTCTGGCAACGGATCACGGCTGCCTTCATAATTTAATGAGAATGCTATCGAATGTAATGATAATGAAAATCCAAAAATATATCCAGCATTTTCTTTTAAACATACAATACAGGAAGGGGGAAAATGTTATATACTATATGGGATGTAAGTACATTAACCAGTCTCGAACTTTTTTGCCAGCACTCGCTATCGCTCGGGCGCAAACTCGTCCTCGGCTGGTAAATGTTACTTACATCCCTTATAGTATAAATAACTATTATTTTATTGATATAAGTGACATGTACCACTGTGACCCTTCGGACGATGCGAAATAGATTTTTGGCCCTTGCACTAAAAAAGGTTTAAAATCCTTGCCCTAAATATTCTTTGTTGATTTTTAGCATTAGGATTTGTTTAATGATCTGTCTTAATATCTCTCCTTGTGAGTATTGATATGTATAATATTAAATTTTATTCAAAACCCAACGAGCCCAAACACGATGGAGCCATCTTGTTTAGTTGAGGAGTTTCTATGCCCACCTTCAGGCTCCATCATCAAACCCTGGACACCCCCTAGGTCTATAGTAATTGCCAAGACAAATTCAACAAGCCCAAACACGATGGGGTTATGTTGTATGTGTTAAGTGTAGTTGAGGAGTTTTTAAGGCCACCTTCCGGCAAATTGACAAATGACAAATTTTAGCTCAATCGGATGACAGCAAGTGCTTGAAAAACGCACTACAAAATTTTGAACCGAAGAGACAGACAACCCAATAACGCAAGTTAAATAAAAGCTTGTAAAAAACAAATTATTCAATCTGCAATAGTTGAATACCAGCAGGCCACTAAATATATTATAATTATAAAAAAAACAAAGTTCTAGAGGCGGTTCCAGGATAATATAAACGAAAAATTAGAAATTTCTAAAAACAGAAAAGCTATAGAGATACGGTTTACGGTCTAAATACAAATGAAAACCGATCTTAGCAAGGGGTCACGGTTGAGTGAGCACAAGTCGAGTATAAAAGCCGCCTGAGTCTCTCCGAGCTCATTGGTGCAATCGAAGGCGAAACGTCGGATACTAAATCTAATTTGATAGGGGTCTAATCCGAAGAGCCATGTTTTCTTAATTAATATAAGGCGTAAAAGCTTCCTTCTATGGTGGTGAATGCTGTTACCGTTGCGAAATGTTCCATATAGACAATATCGGAATAGAACTCCCAAAGCCCGATCTGAAAGAAAATTTCGTTATTTTAAATGAAAATTTTCGATATCTGTTAAAATTGACAACAGAAATATAGAAGGCTTGAAACAATGTTAATAGCATAAAATCTATAACTAGACTTCTAGTTTCCCTTTTTAATACAGATTTATCAGCAAACGAGTTATTCAAAAACATTTTATGGAGCTTTTACCCTGCTTTTCACCACACAAGTAGTGTTGTTTATCTGCGTCAAACATTATACTTGTAAATAATTCATCGAGTTAGCCGTTACTTGATGGAGATTTATTATCACTAGTATAATAAATAAACTATTTTTGTTTATACTAAAAATCGATAAAAATGCGCTCTCACACATCTTTATCAAAAGTTCTTGGCCGGAAAAGATATATGTATAATAGCAGAAATATATAATTTCTGCAGGTGCAAAACGGCCTAAAAGAAGAATTGCTTTCGATTATGTCATAGGGTACCCTCCTGCGATCATGATTTCTGGGCCTTTACCCTCATCAGGCAGGCTTGTTCCCAGGGAGATCTGAAATAACAGATTGCTCGATATGACAAAATCCAAAACGAAACGTCTATCATACTGAAACAGTACTACAAGTTAAATGTAACATTTAGCACCACCTATCGTGGCTCCGATGATTTCCGGCTGCAAACCCGTAGGTAATTTAAAAAGCATGCACTAGCACAATCATGCGGGGAGTAGATACTAAAAATCGATAAAAATGCGCTCTCACACATCTTTATCAAAAGTTCTTGGCCGGAAAAGATGTATGTATAATAGCAGAAATATATAATTTCGTTTTCGATTTTGTCATATCGAGCAATCTGTTATTTCAGATCTCCCTGGGTACAAGCCTACCTGATGCTTGTACCCAGGGGCCAAAGGCCCAGAAATCATGATCGCAGGAGGGTACCCTGTGACATAATCGAAAGCAATTCTTCTTTTAGGCCGTTTTGCACCTGCAGAAATTATATATTTCTGCTATTATACATATATCTTTTCCGGCCAAGAACTTTTGATAAAGATGTGTGAGAGCGCATTTTTATCGATTTTTAGTATCTACTCTCCGCATGATGGTGCTAGTACATGCTTTTTAAATTACCTACGGGTTTGCAGCCGGAAATCACCGGAGCACCGATAGGTAGTGCTAAATGTTACATTTAATTTGTAGTACTGTTTCAGTATGATAGACGTTTCGTTTTCGATTTTGTCATATCGAGCAATCTGTTATTTCAGATCTCCCTGGTACAAGCCTGCCTGATGAGGGTAAAGGCCCAGAAATCATGATCGCAGGAGGGTACCCTGTGACATAATCGAAAGCAATTCTTCTTTTAGGCCGTTTTGCACCTGCAGAAATTATATATTTCTGCTATTATACATATTTTTGTTTAATAATTTCCACTAATTTATTTCAGTTAGACAGCTGTTTGGGCACACTGTGTTTTATTCAAAAACCAACTCAAGACTGATACTAAAACTGGAATTTTTAACAATAATAAAACAACAAAATAATTCCATGCAGATATTAGGTTTAAAGGTTCAAGAGTGGGGAACCTTAAGGTCCATTTGGTCGTTCAATAAAATATCACGGTTTTCCCTCTTATTAATTTGTAGACTTTCCAAGTAATTTAACTTGTAACTTTTGGTGGCTGAATACAACATTTTAAGTTAATTGTTAAAATTGTGATTTATTTCTAGTAAGTGTTTTAACAATGAATTTAAAATGTTGCAATCAGCCAATAAAAGTTCCAAGTTAAATTACTTGGAAAGTCTAGAAATTATTAAGAGGAAAACCGTAATATCTTATTGAACAATCAAATGGACCTAAACGGCTCCCCACTGTTTAACCTTTATACCTAATATCTGCGTGGGTTAGTAATTACATACATTTTATTGTTTTATTATTGTCAAAAAATACACTTTTATTATCAGTCTTGAGCTGGTCATTAAAAAACACATAGTCACCCGTATTCACTAAAGAGATTTAAATTTAGACCAGGTCTAGCTTGAAAGTTATAGGTTTAAGATGACATTTTTAACAATTGAACACATAATTTTTGTACGTCACAATTACAAAATGACAGTGACATAAGCGAAACATAAGTGGCGAACTAAGAGTTTTAAGTACCATGGCAACTAGACCTGGTCTAACTCTTAAACCTTTTTAGTGAATACGGAGGAAAATGTCTAAACAACTGTCAAAGTGAAATAAATTAGTGGAAGTTATTAAACAAAAATAGTTTATTTATTATACTTGTAATTTATTTTCCACCCATTTCTACATAGGATGTCCGAAATGTCTTAGTATAGGCTAATATCTCGAGTACTAGTAAAGATAGAAAGATTAAAATTTTGAAGATGAATGTGTACCATCAAATCAGCTTTTTTCAGTGGCGAGAGGGGGTTGAACTTGACCCCGTTACCTTCCTGGCATAATAAAGTATACTTTCAAATTTTTTTAAAAATTTTAACGTTTATAGCATTTCAGGCGTCATACTACCCAAAGAAAGAAATCAAGTGGAGCAAGGCCCGACGTCTGTGCTGGCCGTTCAACAGCTTCCCAAGGTCCTATCCAGCGCCCAGGAAATCCATTATGAAAATACTCTCTGACGGTTATATACAAGTGCGGTGGCGCTCCATCCGGCTGAAAAACGGGGTCATAGTTAATATTATCATCTTCAATAGTTGCTCCATTTTTTTCCAACAATGTCAGTATAAGGATCAGGTAAGAAATTGGCAAATTTTCTTTACCGGAAAATTCCCTCGTTACGAATATATCCTTTAATTAGGAATAATAAAGTATCTCCCGATTTAGTTCCGCACATAGTCATTTTTATTTTTTTTTTAATTTTGGTAGGCAAAATAAAAATTCAGGCGGGAATTTCGATTTAGATTCCTTTACCGATTGATTTCAGTTGTCTATAAAGATATTAAATCTGCGAAATTTACAACTACCAAAAAGAAGCCCACTTCATGGTCAAATAAAATACAAAAATTACTTTTTGTTATGATTTATGTTTAGTATTTAATATTTTTTATTTTAATATTTCATCTATAATCGATTTTTATATTGTTGTCCGTTGAGAAAAATTCCCCCACGCCATAGAGGTAAAAAAACATTTTGCTAGAATAAAAAGGTTTAAAAGTTAAAAAAGATAAAGTGTTCAATTTTTTTACCCCTATGCTGACAGTATATATACAAAATATACATTCAAGTTTTCTGTTTGCCAATACAATGTACAATTTTAAAAAAATGTCCTTTGAACTGGAGCAAATCCAATGTAACTCAGTTAACGCAGAATTTTTTAACCTTTTAAAGGTCTCCAAAACTCGATACAGGGTTGCATTTAAACCCCCTCAAGCCACCCCAAATGAGATAGAAAAAACTTAAACAACCAAAAATTTGATTTGTTGGTACACATGCATTTGCCAAATTTTAAACTGTTTAGCTTTACCATTCCTCGAGATATTACCACTTCGGACATCATGTAGAATGGTTTAACTTTTATTTTATTATTATAATTTATTAACATAGAACAGAAATTTTCACGACTTTGGTCAATAAAGAAATTATGGTCCTTGGGATTAGACCGTGTCAAATTGGAATTACTATCCGATGTTTCGCTTTCGGTAGCACAAGGCATCTTTATGGATTTTTATTCACCGAGATCTGAATACTAAATGAGCTCGGAAAGATTCAGGCGGGCTTTTATACGTGACACTGTGTTAAGATCGGTTTCCATGTATCTCTATTAAAGTTTTTTGTATGTTTAAACATTTTAATAGATTCTCTAATTTTTAGTTTATAAAATCATGAAACCGACATATACAAAAGCTAGTACAATCTACCAATGGACTAGAAATCTATATATTTTTTAAAATTTTGAGTAGGTATATTTAAAAAAATAAATTTAAAAAGTTGCTTATGTCGAATTAAAGAGCATAGCAAATTCTTATCTTGAACACAAGGATAACAAATTCTCTATCTATGTATATTTGCTGTGAAATAAACATTTTTCCGATTATTTTCTTTTTTTAATACCTCTATATTACATGTTTGCTAAAAGTAAAAGAAAAATCGAATTCTAACAGTAGCTTTTGGGGCTTAACTTTTATTTAAATTTCTCTACTATTTTTTTAAGTTTTCCCAAAATTGAGGAGTAAGTAAAATACCGAAATTTTGAACGTTACTTTATAACCCCCCGTATAATAAGAGGTGCCAACTCATCCAGTTTCTGGCTTATCTAACACAAATTTGCAAACCACATTCTATTTGCTTGATCTAAATTACACGTATTCCGTTCTAAATAGAACAGCAATATTTTTGATCGTAACAAAATTGATTGGCAGTTTGTGTTATTTTCAATGTGTAAGGGCTGAGATTGACGAGTAAAAGGAAAATACTAGTTACTTAGTTCCATAAAGATATTTTCTTTAAAATATGTCTTTAGCCTTACAGTTTCATTAACGCTCACTTCAAGGTTTGTCGTCTTTGAGCACAAACGAGTTTTCTAGTTTGAAATATAATAAACCTATTTATACTAAGAACAAACTTATTGTTTACACAGGCTTCCGAGAGCTGTTTCAAAGCCACTGTGAAACTCAGAAATGAATGCCAATTCCGGCATTCGAACTTTCGAACGTCTTCCATTACAATTTTCGACGTGAAAAGCCTTTACAGTAATTTTCCATTCGCCAGATCGGAAATTATAATAGGATGTTCCGTCAGTGAAAATTTAGCTGGGTCTCTTCCTCGACGTAAAATTAACATTATTACAGAAACAACGGTTTGTGAGGATGCAGCTGCGAATACAGGCTGGAATTAACATTAAAGTTTTCTGTTTTTTTTATAATATCAGGAATGTATTCAAAAGGTGAGTAATTTCTAAGAATCATATTTCTGTTTTTAATTTATCTGGATAAACTGGATCCATAATGTTTGATAATGCGATTCCCATTCTCCTTTTAATAAGTTGTTCATGTTTCATAAGTATAGTGGATATAAAACGTAGTTTCCCATACATACACTTCACACACAAGAAATTTTGTATATATATTAGTGGAGTCAATCTAACGGAAATTTTCGTGGATAAGAAACTGGTTTTCATCTCGGGTTTTTTTTGTATAAACATGTTTATATTTTGGCGTATCATAATGATCATCATTTTTAATGTCAAAATGACACATTTTTTGAACTGAGTACTGAACACGATGGAAATTACGTCATTCGTTTCCGTCCATTTACGTCAAACTTTATTTTTCTTTGTGTATGTTTGAGTGTTTTGTTAGATACTTTTTGAAACATAGGTTATAAACGGTTATATTTAGCTCCAACGTCAAAATTATCACCAATTTTTTTACCACATGTACTTCCTTTTTAAGTTTCGTTTTTGTAGGTTAGTTTTTACGTTATACGTTTACGGGAGGTCCATTGTGTTTCTAGCGTAATGGATTCATTATCGTCCCAGGGCCGTAATGGCTTCGTTATAGTCCTGAAACAAACTCTCTAATGGATTCATTATAGTCCTAGGACTGTAACGGATTCAATATATAATAATGAAATAATGAATTTAGCAACGAGAAAACGACTGCCTTTCGGAAATATTTTTTAATGAAATTTAGACAATGTTTGACTCAATTGACGCTAAAAAATAAAGTTTTGTATGTTATTAGGATCGAAAACAGTCACTATGAGACACGTCGTGGTATTAACCTCGACTAACGACTCGTTTGATAATATTCACGGCTCATAATGATCGTTATTTCGATCCTGATAACATAAATAACTATTGTAGGATCACGAAAGATGGAATTCTGAGTTTATGGATTCCACAACGATCGAGACTTTTGTAGAAAAAGGGCGTTGCTTGGCTTTTTATTAACATGGCCAGTAAAGCGGCTATCTATTGAGGTGTTCGAAAAAAAACAATGTCTTCGTTTTCAAATTTCCGTCAAAATGCCGCTGTTTTTAGAGATATATGCCCAATACATAGCTACAATTTTCTTCATAAATTAATTGTAATTTAATTTACGGAACTATTGATGATTTTTTTTCTACGAATGTTCAAGGGTATATTAAGTGTTACGAAAGGGCGTGCAAAAAACAGTTTATATTTTTAATTGATTACCTCCTATGTTATTTGAAATTGGTAGTTGCAAATTTCGCAGATTTAATATCTTTATAGAAAACTTAAAACAATCTGTAAAGGAACCTACTGGAAATTCCTTCCTAAATGTTTTCTTTTGACTACAAAAATGAAATAGAACGCAATTTATATATGTGTTACTAAATAACTAATGCGGAACTAAATCGGACTTTGCTATTCCTCATAAAACAAAATAGCCATAACGAAGGAATTACCCGGTAAAGAAAATTTAGCGGTTTTTTAATTATTATGGCCTATATCTACTTAGTGGCAATAGTTAGTTGCTATTAGACTTAGCTTCATCATCCCATTTTAACGCATTTGTTATCCTAGAGAGCTTTATTTGAATAGGACCAAAGACCGATAATACTTAGAATAGAGTGTCAAACAAATACAAATATTAATCACAACTCGTGTTGAAGTTTATTTAGAACATGCGCAACAATGTGTGGTTCGGTGTTGCCAAAAGCATCGACTTCTTTAGAAATACAATATAACAATTATGCTTATTCTCAAGCACAGGTCTATATCAGAAAATAAAACCCAAAATATCGAGCACAGAATAATTGATCTTATATTTAAATTAAAACAAACTCTAAAAACCATATCATATATAAAATTATTAATTCTACATTATTTTGCAATAGTTAATCACAACATCCGTTAATTAAAAATCAATTTCCTACGAAAAATCAATTAGGTTAAATTGTTTGTAAAAACCAATATCCTTTGTTTGAAAACCGTTTGCCTAATTCATAACATGTTATGCATAATCCATAAGCACAAAAATCGGAGACCCCTGAGGTTTGCAATAAATACGATATAAAAAGACCCGAATACTTCAGACAGGGGAGATACAGCCTGTAATGAATTAATACTCAATCAGCCTGTAAATCGGTACTCAGTAAAGTCAGTAAGTAGTGAAAATAATGTTAAGATAATGATACCGGTAGTTCTTTCTTTCGGTTTATAGGTCAAACAATGTAAGTAACAATTTTAATTTTTGATATAATGGAGATTGTACTAAACCTTTAAAGTGACGAACTGTGCAGTATGTACATAAATCGTTTTTAAATACATCTTTTAATACTTACAGTATTAGATCCCGACGTCCTTAGTCGTACCCAATATACAGAGCGCAACGCATGTAGAGGCTATAGTGATGCCGCGAATAGCACTTTTCAGTATTCGGTCAAAAAATTACAAAATTGTTTTTAAATTACGCATTCGAAATGCGTTAAAGGATTATCAATTTTTGCTGGCGTCACGCCGCGTTGTACGTCGGGGAAATACGGATGAAGGCAGATGTGCGTTTTTAATTTTAGAATGGAGATATAGGCTGCGACAGTGATCGGTAGACAATTTTGAATTTAAAATGTCGAGCAAAATCTGAAAATATTTTGTTTCCAATGGAAACGACGAAAGCAAAGCAATATGCACACAGTGCAATAAAAAAGTAGTGGGAAAGAAGGCAAATACTACAAGTTTATAGAATCATATTAAATATAAACATTCGCATTTAATACAAACAAAAATCGAATAAAGTAGTAAGCAGAGCGGACATAAAGTATTGAAGCAAGTGGTTGAAGTTAAAAGTAGTTTAATTTGCTATATTCGGTATTGTTTTTAGGGTTACGACGTCTTGTAAACAAATTACAACCTCTCTGAAATGCCAGCACGTACATATTTTACTGATCAGTAATCCCACAACTTTCTGAAAAATGCAAGCTGGCAATAAAGGGATTCCTATGTAGATGCCAAATGGATGTTACTTACGACAGACCTATGGACATCTAATATAAGCTATAATAATTACATTAGTTTAACTGCTTACTGGGTTAATAAAGATTTTGATGAAAAGTATTCAGTTATAGGCATTCTTCGGCTGTTTGAAAGAAAAAAGGAAACATATAAGCAATTTGTTAATTAAGTTACTTCAAGGAACTGAAATACCTCTTAGTAATATACACTTGTTGCTTCGAGATTTGGGAGCCAACGTTAAAAAAGGTGTGCGAATTACCAACTTGAATCATGAATCTTGTTTCAATCATTCCCTACACTTGGTTGTATCAGATTCTATAAAAACTCAGATGACTGTGGCAGAAATATTGCACACATTTACATCATTCATCACCTTCGAGAGAAAAACTAGAAAAGCAACAAAAAAGAGCCGAATATGCCTGTTAAAAAAATTGTCCATAATGTTTCAACCCGATTAAGGGCGCTTCCAAGGGAGGTTAGAGGGGGTAGTTACCCCCTGCCCCAGACACCCAATATCTAATATTGAAAATATTAAAAATTTGATAGATATGTATTGTGACAATTTTTAGATGTATGGATAATATTCGACTGATATGGCAAGAACATCTCGCACACGTAAGGCGTTTGGCGGTACCCCCTCGCCACTGTCAGAATTTATACACGAAAAATCACGACGCGGGATCGGGATGGGAGACGATAACGATAAATGCTTTTGTTTTGTCTATTGCAGTAAAAAGACTAAAATTTGTAATTACAAACTCTCCATTTAATTTTTACAAGGATGTACTATATATTAGATATATTATCGTAATTTTGAAAGTATTAATAGTTATTATTTTATTTCCAAATATTCTATCATTACTTTAGTTTCTGAATTTTAAAAATAAGGTTAGATAAGGCTAAATAATAATTATTTAACTTCCTAACCTTTTTATTAGCAGCTGAAAATACTAATAATAGTAATAATAATAATCGTCTCTAAAGAAATATCTTGAAAACTATAACTCACTGTTGCTCTAGGATTCCATAATAAATAAACAAAACAAAAAATAAAAAAATAATAAATTTAAATTTAAAAAAACTTGAAACAACTCATAAAATAAGCCATTTTTTCCCTTTCTTCACTATATATAAGTGACCTACGAGGATAGGAAATATTGCAAATATTTCCGTTTTAATTTTTTCGAAAATCCAAAATATTTTAAATGAATCACTAATACTGCTGTACAATTTAACCCCAACATATGAAAAACATCTTTTGAAGAAGCTGCTTTTGTAGCTAGGAATCGCAAGCGAATAATGCCCTCAAATTGGTATGTTGTGAAAGTCAGAACGAAAAGAAATCTTTTGTTTCAAGTATTTAGGAATGCCAGTAAAAAGTAGACGATCTGTAAAGGTTAAGATTTGAATATCCCATAGCTTAGACATTGGCAGCCATCGAAGAATTTTTAATTTTTCTGACACAGGTTCATACTTTGAAACACAAATCTGGCACACATTCTCTGCTCTCTCTGAATTCGATCCAAGCAAAGACCATAAACAGTACAACCGTAATTGAATATGGAAAATATCAGAGATTCACACAGTCATTTTCTTAGGTTAAAACTACGTTTTTATTTGCATATAATATTGTCATAGCAGCATATGACCGGCGCAATAATCCAGAAATATGTTCCCCAAATCGTAGGTTTGAGTCAAAAATTAAACCGAGATTTTTGGCTGAAGACGTGTAAGGAATGTTTTTATTGTTTATAGTAGAGGA
This sequence comes from Kuschelorhynchus macadamiae, assembly GCA_030620095.1. Lineage (NCBI taxonomy): Eukaryota > Metazoa > Arthropoda > Insecta > Coleoptera > Curculionidae > Kuschelorhynchus > Kuschelorhynchus macadamiae. The sequence continues at coordinate 680,371 of JAUTXW010004531.1, read as the reverse complement.
AAAATTGTTATGAAGACAATCTCATTTTTTTTGAACATCCAAATAGTAAAAAGTGTGATTTTTTGGCATTAACTGTAAGCTTGTCAGAAATTACTTATTATATTTAAATTTTCATTAATAGTAATATTTGCCTGCGGTACGTCATTCTGACTAAAACTCTAATATATCTGAATGTCATCAGCAAATCCATGGACCGAACATGAATTAAGCTTGGAGAACAAATCGAAGGGATAAACACCCGTGTGAACGGAAGAAGTATTTGATAATTCCCCATTAAAAATAACACTTTGTTTCCTATCACTTAACTTTCAAAAAACTTTAATGGGACTTTATTAAAGCCAATAAATTTTAGTTTAGAACAGAGTAAATTGTGATCCACAGTACCGAAAGCCGTAGAGAAATCTAGCAGCACCAATACTATAAGGTTTTTTTGAATCAATTGATCGGCCAATATCATCCACAACCTTTAATATTCCAGAGAAACTCTACAACCTGTTTATATACTATTTTTTCTAATATCTTAGATAACTCAGGTAGAAGACTGATGGGGCGAAAATCCGAAAGGTCCAGTGGATTGCTCGTTTTAGGAATAGGATGCACGTCTGCCTGTTTCCAACATGTAGGAAACTCACCCTTTTCTAGGCAAATGTTGAGGATATGACAAATTTGTGGTAGTATATAGGGCATGCAGTGTCTTAACATATGAAGAGACAACGCGTCGCAACCCGCTGCATCTGATTTAATTGATAGAAAGCAGTCACGCACTTCATTGATAGTAGCCAATTGAAAATCAAATTTACTTACAGTCAAACACTCAAGGTGTTTATACATTTCGGCAGTATTCCGACATTTAATATTAATTTTATTAACAAATTCGCAGAAATAGTGATTAATGTCATCCGACGTTGCTAGATTTGGAGGAATCTCCTTTTTTTGTTAACCTTAAAACCCATGTAATTCAAAGCCTGTCGCTGAGAGACAGGCTTTGAACAGACAGACAAAGTTTTTGAGCTCCCTATGTCTAGAGCCATCTTCAACTGATTTCGTTCGTTTAAATTTTAGCATGGCATTATCTCTATCTTTTATCATTAGCTTTATTACATCTGTTAACCATGGAGCTTTCGGTTTCCTCATACGAATAACACGCAGCGGCGCATGCGTGTTAACTATACTAATTAAAAAAAATTCTACTTTTTTTGTTTGTATCATGCGTGCCATAAAATTCATGCCATATTCCGTCACTTTCATCAAATCAGTGGTTTTTAGGTGCTGAGCTTGCTTAAGCCATTCGAAGAAATTACTAAACATTTTGAATTCATCAAGTGTGGAATTTCAGAGGTTATTCCAACAATATTTTCATTAAATACCTTACTTTCAGAAATAAAAGGACAGGTTTTCAGATATAGAACTAAATAATAACTTTACTTTTACCACCATTTTGGATCAAGTGCTTTTCTTTAACAACAAACATTACATAAAAATTTAAATTTATCACATTAACAAAATCAGAAACGCGGACAGACATTGCAGCAGCGTCCACTATTCCACTGAGTATACTATAAGCTCGGATTCCAATGATATACCGCTTAGTCGCCTTAAGGAAAAAAACTTAGTCATCTGTGTCTGTCTGGGATATAGTAGCTAGTGTTGCTTCTACTTGTTATTCTTTAAAAGAGGTTGGAACTACCAACGAAGCTAAGAAATACTTAGAAATATCATTAATTGAAAGAAAAGACTGACGCTATTTACTGTGGAAACATAACAAGAAAGACTTTCCTATATTATCAAAATATGTGTATATATATTTATTATAGCCAGGAACCACAATATTTAGTGAACGACTTTTTCGGAGGCCGGTAACGTCTTTGAGGAAACACGGAACCGATTTTCTCTAAAAAATGGTGAAATGTTAATATATTTACATCATAATATTCCGTTGACTGATTTTAAATATTAAACAACATGTTTTATTTTATTATCACAAATATTTAAATTTTTACACAGAATATTATTTATTTTTTAGTCTTCATTTGTCATTTTTCTATTTTGAAAATGCCGGATAATCGGCCGAATAGTTTAGTATCCGGCGAAACCGAATATCCAGCTAAATTGGAGAAAAGTAATATCCCTAGTGGAGGCGAAACCCACAATGCCAAACGAACTTAACAGTAAAAGCCGACCAGATGCAGTATTTTGAGGACTAACTCTGGGCGTTGTGCGAGGCCATCAGCGTCGTCCCCGAACGTTGTGCTACGCGGAAATCTCAATGGATCCCTATTATAGGGAATAAAATAGAAAGTTGGGGTCCATTTAGGGGTAATTTATTTAAAATTGGATAGATCGTCTATTCAAAATATTATCTATCTTTAATAGATATTTTGTCTGAGAAAAATGTGAAATAAAGTCAATATTAGAACCATTCCTATGGTATGAAAAATCGTTTTTAAATGAAAATTATTCATACATTAACATTTCTTCTTGAAATCGAAAAGTGTTGACAAGAGGAACATTTAAATATACCGTATTTTCATACACATGACAAAACGAATAATTTTAATGAAACAACAAACAGTGTCAATAAAATTTGACTACGTGTACAGAACAGCTAATTATATCGAGTGGGCAAATAACACTAATGACCAGGGTTTATAAACACATTATTCTAATTAAAGTTGTGACTTTATCAGCTCGTGCCTAGAATATTAATAATGTAGTTATAACTAAACAAATTAGTTACACAATATCTGTTATAATGTTTACAAAACATGAGAAGAAAAAATTATATTGTACTTCTCTAATATTTACATTTATAATTTAATTAACTAGGAAATCTATGCAAGAAGAGATATATTTGGCAGCATGCTGTAAATAGTGGAATGAAACCATATAATGATAGGTACCTGTTTAATCAACATAACTATTTTAAGTTTTTCTTATAATTATTTTCTTCTTTTTTACAAAAATGCATATTTAAGATTTATACTAGTCTTAGATAATTGCCATATTTTCTCTCTCTTCTGTTAAACTTTATATCACGTATAGGTAAAATATAGAAAAAACCAAAACCCTTCATATATGAATGTTACAGCATTGAACCCACACGGATATAACACATAGGCAACCTTAAACCAACCTCTCACAGACAACTACACTTTGCTATTGTTATTATTGTTATAACTTAGTAGATATAAGTTTGGTAAACTTTGAGTGATAAAATTATCCAATTCCATCTCGTCGGATACTCCTGATGTTTAGAAGAACTTTATCTTAAACCTCAATAAAAAATCCCACTAGGACGTAAATGAAAGGAATCTTCTCTCTTCTGTATAGTGCCGAGGATGCAGCATATTTAATTAAAGCCTGCCTATTTATTATTAAAGATGATTTTGCATTACTTTACTATTTTTATATTACAGCAATCGATTTTTGCTGCAACTATATTCTTGCAAGTCTTAAGAGTAAGTTGTGAATAGCTGCGTATTTTTGACTTTTAAGAAAATGGAGAGAAGAACCATATTATTTGCCACAAGAATTTTGACCAAACATTGTCAATTTAGGCACATGAACATGACACAGTATCACTTAAATTACTACGTGAATGTCCTGGCTTATCAATTAGAGAATCCCTTCTAGAAGAGCGCTGGTCTATCATTATCAGCTTAAACTTAAGGGATATTTGACATCATCATATCTTTTATAAGCTGCTTAACCTAGGATGATCGATCTTCCGCACTTCTAAACCATACAAAATACAGACATGTAGATATTTCAGAATTGGCAGCGGTATTTTTGACAGTGAATCACGAATCTAGTCTGTACCAGCCGATAGATGCTTATTTCAAAATGTGTAGTTATTTTTTTAGGTTATTACTTTGTTTTCCCAAAAATGTATACATCTCGAGAAAAAAAGTTCAGGACACAGAGCAATTTTTTTTGCAGGGTCACAGCTAGATTAAAAAGCAGGCCAAGTTTTTTAATTGCGGCTTTTTTGAGGCATCTTTTGAATATCCAAAGTTTAAAAACAGATGTTTTTTTCCACGTTATTAATTAATTTGAGAAAAGGAATGCATGGCTACAATATATAATCAGTTTTTAACTGTAAACTGGGCATAAACGGCAAGGCTGGTTTTCAGTGAAATAATATTATTCCATTAGGGAATACGGTACGATACAGACAAGTGAAAAAAAATACTGATTAAATCCGTAAAGCCATAAAAATATTTGGCAAAAAAATGCTTTTTCATATTTTGGAAAATCATTTTCTTAAAAGTCAAAAATAAAATTTTTTTGTGGAGTTATTGTAAATATAGTCCACCGGCGGGTTCACAAAGTTCAGATTCTTCGTTTTATAGTAAGACAGTGATAGACAATTAACTCTAGTTTCCGATCGGTTTATCACAGAAACTATATCTAGAAAAAAATCATGCAGACCATTTTTGTTCAGAATATTCTCACTTGCATTTGCTCTATGTACAATATATTGACAGATATTGCCAAAAACAATGTTTTGTTTGCAATATTTTTAAATTGCGGAGGATATAGCAATGTAATTCTTGACTAGTTCAAAAGAACTCTCAAAAAGCTACAATTTTATCAAAAACTGGCCTGCTTCTTAAATTTGCTGATATCTGACCCTCCAGAGACTGGAGTAGTTCATCTATTATTGATCTTCAAACACTAATGTAAGCATCAGGATAAGTGAAATTGTATCTACCTAAAGCGGATTTAAGAATAATAATATCAAAAGTATTTATTACCTACTGTACTACTCATACATTGCTTTATAGATGAATCGTCACTAGTATCATAATAATTACGACGCTACAAGTCTGTGTCTTGTGCAATTTTCATTCAAACTATATACGTCATAGATCGTTGGTCATCTAGTTTAAGGACACCGGCTACCACTAAGACTGTCTTAGCAAGGGCAATAATTTCTATGGTCAACTAGTTCGGGTGGTTGGTCAAAAAATCATACGAATAACGGAAAAAATTAAACAGTACAATTTTTGTTAAAAAATAGTTAGCATTGGGAGTCATGAAATATCAAACATTCTGTTTCCTCCGATGAACGAGCAACCGCTTAAATATGCACGTTTATTTCTTTTTACCATACGATAAATATGATCGTGTATAAAATAAACGGTTATAAAAGCCGATCAGCAAAAACCCACTTTGAAATTGAATTGAATATTTATCGATACCAATTACAGAAGACTACCCGACGTTTAGCATCCCCAGGGTGTAATTGGTAGACATGCCTAAATGTGTATAGGTGCTATTTGTTTTTTAGAATTTCTTGATTTTTATTTTTTGGAATCCCTACACTCTTTTCACTGACTCTATAGGAGTATGCAGGGTAAGCTTCTGCATTAGCCAAAGCTGTGATTTCCTCCACCTCTCGATTTTCTTTATTATACGTTTTTGAATGAGGTTTGTTAAATGATCTGTGATCAAGTAATTTTTTTTTATTTGGTAAAAAGTGGATATATTAGGTTGCCTCCTTTCTGGATGTCTAAACAAAAATTAAGCAATAGTATTTTTAAACATACCTAAAAACCATCTATTTACCTGTTAAAATACAATCCAGATACACTGCTTCAACATTTCCATTACTTAATATAAAACAAGCATATCGTATTTCTTAAAATGTTCCAAAGTTTGATTTTTGCCATAATCACAAACATACTTCTATATAATAAATACGCACAAAGAACCAGAAAATTTTAAAAATAAAACACAAAATGTATATAAATAAGACAAGTAATGACACGACATAGAACAAAATTTGGGAACTATCACTTGCATACAAGTAAACAATAAAAAGCAGCATTGTTTTGCATGACCTGCAAGTACTGCAACATTTTGAAAGCGAATTATAAAAATTAGGATTGTTGTTGCTGTTTATTAAAATAGACCCACACTGTTATATATTTTTGAGAAACTTGTAAAAAGACAAATTAATTTCTTGACAAATATACACTCCCATTTAAAAAAAAACAAGCATTGAACAATATTTCAAAAACAGTAATATTTAGAAAAAAACTGACTACGCCACTGGATTCTACGTAAAAAGTTCTAAAAAGATTAATTTTTATGTTTTGACAAGTTGTCAGACAACTGAGATACAAGGGGATACCTGAAAATGCAATATTTTCAAAATCGCCATGTAGATCGGAAACTAAGAGAGCTATGACTATTTTGTTTGAGGCATCTTTTGTTTCACAAAAAAGTAGCTTAGGTTCGCGAAAACCCCACGTTTCAATCTTTAAAAAAAAGAGATACCCCGCAATTGCAACCAAAAATGGGACACCCAGTACCGCATGCATGGCACCAATTATTTTTTAATATTCCGCATACGAGAATACTCAACAAAAAACGTGACCTACAGAACACACATTGATAACTATAAAGAAGGATGTTTGGAATACTAACCAATCAGACTGGCGTTTCTGCAACGAACTTGAGAACCTGCAAAGGTGAATGGTCAAAAATACTTTTTTACAGAAACTACAAAATTGTGAAGCATGTTTCTATGAAGTTTTTTTATTATTTTAATATTTCATCTAATTCTAGCCGCCCTTAAAGCTGCTACACCACACTGTATAAAAATTAAAACGAGGCATTTCCTTATCAAGATTATTTATTGCCGACAATTTTCATAGATGATTTCCCTTGGCAAAATACAAAATAACTAACACCTCCGGTTCCCTACATTCCAATGGAAAATATGCTGCCGCAGCTTAATCTCTGAAAAGGTCTCGTCGACCCTTTTATAGATTGCGATGAAAGCGCCCTAAAAATTCTTTTAACAAAATTCAACCGCCTCCTATCTTACACCGCATCTTTGTGAGGGCTCGTTTGTACGAGTACAAAATTATCTAGTTTAGCATAAATGTCAAAAGCCCTTCAACATTATTTGGGGGAAAACGTCGACTCATATAACCATTTGGGGCTGCAAAAGGTGAAGGCTCAAATATAAAGATTTATTCGCGCAAATAGTGCTTAATGATGTATTGGGGGTTTATACAATTTCATATACAGTGTGATCCAAAAAGTGTGCAACATATGGGAATTTTAAATCCAATTGAGTTAGCCGATACTTAATGGAAATCCATAATGCACATAACTTTAATTTCTATTATATTTCTGTACACTATGAAAATTGTCTCGACATAAAGTGTCTTCTTCGGATGGAATTTACAGTTTAAGTTTCTTTTAAAATTTAAAATATATATCTTTAACCCTTTGGTATTTTAAGATGTTACTCACGTATAGAATATTTATGTTCACAAAACATGGTTTTTAACCAATTTTTTTTTTAAATATATTAGTCTAAAAACAAGCTTTAAAATGGACACTTTAAAATCAGGACGACTCTCTGGTATGGTTAATCGAAGATCGAAAAATACAATATTCCAAAAGAGTCGAATATAACATATGTCTAAAAGTAATCCACAGTGAAATTGTAAACAGACTTTCAAGTAAGAAAAAAAAATTATATACACAAGAAGTTCGAAATTCAAAAGAATAATTTAAACCGCCTTATAGCAAACACCAAATAACAATAAAAAACAACTACAGTGACCATAAGTTTTACAAAAGAATTGTTATTCTTACGGAGGTCGAATTCTCCCTAAATAAAAACAAATTCTTAGGTTTCCCCTACAATTGTTAATCCTTAACAAAGAGAATATTTAGGAGTAAAGTATTAATGAAAACTACTGTAAAATCAATATTTAACCAGCAAACGTTTTTCAAAAAATGATTAATAACACATTGACAAATCTAAATTAATAACCATGAACTCGCAAGCTCCTAAAGCGTATTCTTAATTTATATAAAAATGATTTACCATTAAGACCAGTAGTATCCTTCGTAACTAGTTCATGCACTAAATTATCCAACAAACTAATTATGTATATATACAAATTTTGCAACTTTAAATTGCAAATTCTATATAATAAAACAGGATATTTTAGATGCTTTTTCGTCTGGATCAAAATTATTTTGAATTAATGGTAAATTTTATATGTCAAATGAAGTTTTAATAACGGGAAATCCTTTAAGTTTGTTGTTGGTTAAAATCTTTATAAACACTTTAGTTGAAAAAATACACGAACATCCATTAAATAGGAACTTTCTGTACTAGTATAGTTACGTTGATGATATTATTGCTTTACAGGTGCAGAACGACACGACAATTAAACTTTATAAATAATTTACAACGAAGAATTAAGTTCACCGCAGAAATAGAACAAAGTAAATCCATTAAATTTCTCGATCTAATATATAAAAACGAAAAACATGATTTCCCTATCGCCGGATAAGCCGTCACACACAGATATTCTTATTCATAATAATACATGTCATCCTTATTCAGAAAAAAAATCAGCTTTTAAATCCTTTATTCACAGACTTCTAATTCTACCTTTATCGCATGAAAATTATAATAAAGAGCTAAATTTAATTAAACAGATGGCAGTTACCAATGGATACAAAGAAATCAGTATAGTTTATCTATCAGTTAAAAACGTCAACCACAGTAATGTTAAAATTCTATCCAATATCAGTAAATTGTGTATCAAAATTTCTAAACACCTTTCTAGAAATGGGTTAAAAATTAGTTTTTAAGACCAACACTCCATTGGTGAAAATAATAAAAAAATAACAAATTCACTCAAAACAAAAAAAGATATCAAGAGTTTACATGTTGAAGTGAGATTCGTGTCCCAAAACGTATATTGGTCAAATCGGCAGATGTTTTGAAAAAAGAATAAAAGGACATAAAACTAGCTAAATTTTATCTACTAAACGGATCACAGATATTCGATGACAATTTTAAAAATTTTCACTCTCAAATAAAATCAAAGAAACTACATTTTCTGGAAACTATGGAAATTAATAAATTAAAAACATCTGGGCTATTACTAAACGATCAGGTAGATTTGCACAATTTTCCATTGTTGAAACTTTATTAGTTTTATTACTTGCTAAGTCCGATATCTTGTTTGGTTTTCGTAAATAGCTCAAAGTGACAAAAACATAAATTACAAATCCCATCCGAAGAAGACATGCAATATAGTGAAAATTAAAATTATAGACGATTTACTTAGTATCAGAATTTGGTTTACTTAGTATATTATTGAAAAATTAGTAAAGTACAACTTCAATAGTCCGGACACTCGAAAACCCGGACACTCCAATAATTCGGACGTCCCTGTTTGCCGGACATATTCAGTTAGGCATAAAAAACAAACTTTTTACCTCGCTCGTTAAGTTACGCTTGCTTAAACACACAACATCCGATCACTCGTTTATCCGAATACCTGCTTGTCCAAACAAACGAAAATTTAGTCATTATCCGAACCATATGTTGATTATCCGAACAAACTAGCAGTGGCGGCTCGTGGTGAATATTGGAAGCTCAATAACAAATTTAAAAATACTTAAAATAAAAATTAATATCTTATCTTTAAATTGAGCTTTAAATTCTCTTGAAGTTCAGGTCTACACACTCTTCGTTCTTTTGAATTGGAAAAATGCTAAATGACACGTTCGTTAAAATTGCACGCATATTCCTTTTATAAATGATTTCTGGATACTTAACATTGCTAAAGCGGATAGTTTATCTTGGCTCAACTCCTCAACAAAATTTATAAGCTCACGAAAAACCCCTGGATTTTCAGATAAAGCTTGGCCATCATGGCCACGTAATGCCAGCTCGAATGCCCCACAAAATTTTACAATTCAGACAAAGCCCTTTCATCATCGCCACGTAATGCCAGCTCGAATGCCCCACAAAATTTTACACAATCTATAATTTTGTTTAAAATATAACGATTTTTGGATCCATTTTCATTAAAATCTCCAAGGGATTTTCTATAAGCTGTGTCTAGCTGAGTGCGAATATCAACACTTCCGATCGTAGCATAGTTGCAGAAAACGCATGTTTTTTATTTTTTCTTTTAAGTGTTTTAAGTCTTTAACACCAGTTTTGCACCATTATGAGTCCGACGAGTCCTTAGAAAACAACAAACTAACATAAAAGTAAAATGAGTTAAAGACTTCACAACCACATATCCAGTTAGCTAAATCATACATACTTTTACAAAAGTTTCGATGAACCTCTTTATTTTTGTCTTTACTAGTTTGTCGTATACTAAGTTCTAGCAAATTGTGACCACTTACCTTGAATTCGGTTATTTTCTCAAAATTAAGTTCGTTAGTACTCTTTAGTTGTTTAATTTTTTGCACTACCGACATTTTATTTCATCTATATTCACAACTCAAACAGAGATCACCTTGAAATTAGTTATTTTTGCAAAATTGAGTTCGTGAGCACTTTTTAGTTGTTTATTTTTTGCAGTAGTCACTACCAACATTTTATTTCCTGTATATTTCCAACTCACACATGGATCATAAAAACAGAAAAATATATATTACAAAAAACAGTATATAAATCAATGTTCATCGATTAAAAACGTCCGAAACAATATCGAGTCAGAAGATCGACCGCGCGACCTCTGAACAATTGAAGTTCCGCATGCCGACGTGATGCCGCCACCGATCACTCGAATTATGATACCCCGTGATATGCTATCACTGTTCGGTAGCTGTGAAATCTTCGGGTACTTTCGTCAAGCTTTAAGGTAATCAAGGCAATTCGGACTGCCCAGTCTAGCTTAGTATAGCGTATTTTATTATACCTAAGGAACGCAACGAGACCATTTAAACCGCCTCGCCGCGCGCGGCTAATAGTGTAGCGTGTTTAACTTTTCCCAACATTCGCCTTTTATTAGAACTATTAGGAGGGACGGTCAAACGAATAATTTATTTTCTGAAATATTTTTGGAGGGTCATTGACCAAATGACCCTATGGAAGAGCCGTCACTGCAAACTAGTTTGGTGACTGCAAGCTTTTAGAAATCGACATAGTATACGACAGTTGTCTATATCAGGAGAAATCCATGACCTATCAGCTGTAAAACTTCGTGAAAATAAAGTTCCTTTAAAAAATTAAAGAGTTAAAATTAGGTGCACACCAGTTGTACAATGCAGATGAAGGTGGGCTGTTTTGGAAAATGTTACCCCAAAAGACTTTAACACGTTCTAGAGGAGACTCGGATCCAGGCAGGAAACAAAGCAAAGAACGTATAACAATTATGCCATATTCAAATGCTTCTGGTTTTCACAAATCAAAATTGCTTGTCCTTGGTAAATTAAGGAAACCAATTCATTCGGAAGCAGTCATATCGTTATGGTCTAAAAGTCGAAGAAAAGCATGCATGGGTTTCCATTACCAGAAACATTTTCACAGAATGGTTTCACAAATTCTATTCCTTCATTGCCTAGAAAAATGCATGATTTGGGCATTCCTAAATGAGCAATATTACTTTTAGACAATGCGTCGTGCCAGCCAGAAGAATTAACCAACGAAGAAAAACAAATAACTGTTATGTTTTTACCTCCGAACTGCACATCAATAATCCAACCAATGGATCGTTAGAAAGCAAGTAAACTGCATTATCGGAGGAACCTTTTAATAATAGTTATTGACGCCCAAGGAGATGTGTCTATAGAACTTAAAAAACTTAACTTGAAGCATGCTACGGTTGAGTTGGCTGAATCGTGACAGAATGTGATTGTGACCTTAATAAAACAATTCTGGAAGTCACTGTTGCCACCAGATTTGAATCCGTGGTAAGATGAAGACTTAATACCTTTAGTAATTTTAACAAGAATATGATACAATAATTGATAACTCTTTACATGGAAATATCTCGGTTATTTTTTAAATTAGAAAAAAATGTTCCAAACAAAAATTGTTTGATTCGATCTGCTTTTCAAGAAGCTTGTATTTTAATGTATACAGGGTGTCTTAAAAAATCAAGGCAAGTACCAACTTGTTTTTTTTTAATATACCACATTTTTTAATGATTTTGAATTTCGTGATAAATTCTACATTTTTTGTATAATATAACATATTTCAAAAATTAACGGTTTTGGACATATGGAAGGTTTTAGAATCGCGATATACTACAATTTTTCGAATGTCATGACATTGATGTTTGGAGTCTGATTTACTGCTAGATTCATTTTTATTTTGTGTTATTAATTAAAAAATGAGCTATTTGATTGCTGAAATGTTCAAAATGGTCGAGCTTTATTTCAAGAATATTAACGCAATAAGAACACGAGGACAGCATAAAGAAAATACGAAGAAGTTATTGCTAGAAACAGCGTCTCTAAGAAATAAGAAAAGTACGAAATAAAAAAGTGAAGGAAGAGATCTTCATAAATTACTTATTTCCAAGAAAATCCAAGCAAATTTATCAAAGACTGTGTCAGAGATAAAAGATATAAACGAAGAAACAAAACACTTCTGTTCAAATTATAAGAGCAAGTCTTAATCAAAATCCAGATTATTTCAATAAAATTGTATGGACCAATGAGGCGATATTTACCACTGCCGGTGTTTATAATAGGAAAAAGTGCTATATTTGGTCCGATGAAAATCAAGGAGACGATCCTCAATACAAGTTTGGTGCGGCATTTTGGGGCATAAGGTGTTAGGTTCGGGTTTTATGCGTGACATTGAGCACTTTATCGATGAACTACCACTTCAAACTCGGCAAAATATAATTTGGCAACAAAACGGGACACCACCCCATAATATTGTGGCAGTAAGACACTTTCTTCAAAATAATTATCAAGTGTGGATGGAGAGATATAGAACAATCATCTCGCCCGCGAACCGCCCAGATCTAACGCCCATGGATACCTTTGTTTGGGGCTATATGAAGAATACAGAAAAAGAAATAATAATATTGAAGAAATTCAGAGAAGATTTGTTGAAGAAATAAGACATTTAAACGAAAATGAGTATGAAGCAATTATAAATGCACTGGAATACCAAAAAAAGAATTACGATAAATGTGACAAGGTTAATGGGGGATATGCAGAGCGTTTAATTTAGGCTAGAAATTATAGGCTTTATTTATTTTCTTGTTTATGGTTCATAAGTTTGAATTAGTACCATATTATTTCTAAATTTAGTGAAAAGAATTTAAAAACTATGTAAAATATTTTATCTCACTTGGTAAAATATTTTGTAGAATATAAGAACAAAATAAAAATGAGTCAAGTAGTAATCAGACCTCAAACATCAATGCCATAACGAAAAAAAAGTCCGTCCTAGTATTTCGTAATTCTAAAAAGTTCCATATTTCTAAAACCGTTAATTTTTTTTATATGGTATAAATTCAAAAATATTAAACAATGTGGTATATTATATTTAAAAAAACAAAGTTTGTACTTGCCTTGCTTTTTGCAGACACGCTGTATACATCAAAATATAAGCATATGATAAAGCAGATCGAATCAAACAACTTTCATTTGGATCATTTTCTTCTAATTTCAAAAATAACCGAGATATTTCCATTGAAAAAGTTATCTGTTCACCACATATTTTAACACATGAAGAAATTAAAAAATGGATATGTAGAGAAGAAGAGTCAGTGAAAGACATGAATGACAAAAAACACTCGAAAGAGGAGGTAGAACGCAATGCGCATAACGAATGCACAAATATCAATTTTGTAAAACACTGCAGAATGTATAAAATGGGCAAATACTAATGGAGAAGATGAACACCATATATTTCTTCGGGAAAACATGGCAATGGAGGCTAGCAAACAACGACAAATTACAGACTTTTTCCAAACTCGCTGGGCCTAGACGGTGTTAGTATTTTTTTTCATTTTGTAGAAGGAATGTTTCAATATTTTTCTTTTGGCCAACTGCTCTAGTTTTTTAATTTTTGATAATCGGAAATAGGAATATTTAGTTTCATAAACCCTAGTCTGCACCACAGTTTTATTATTTGTTAGTTTTTTAATTATCCTAACATTTTGGTTATCCGTAAAGGCACTTGTAATAATTAGTTAGGATAATCGAGCTTACACTGTATATAGATTTTACACTAAAAATCGGTTTCTACGCTGAAAATTTCATTAACTGCACATAAAGCATTACTACCGAACACTAATCAATTGCACCATTCACTTTAAAATGTGTAGATGTTTCCGACGGGAATAAAACCAACTAAAACCAAAGCTTTGCTAAATTTTTCAGCACACTCGAAAAATTTAATAAATATTTTACCGGCACAAGGGCACTTTTAACCAAAAAAACAAATCAAATCACCTACAATTGAGCCCAAAAAACGTACATAAAATAAACCCATTTAAGGTTTTGAGTGGAAGCGAGACGAGAGCCACACCAGATGCTATTTTTGTCACATTTGCCCCTGGTCCACTTTTACAAGATCACGACAATGGTCGAGGGCGTTCTACTTTCGTAGAATAGAGTACACTGGGTTTTCGAGATATCTCAATTTAAAATGTTCAACTTTGGAGAAGGTTTCAGTTAAATTCTCAACAACATGATAACGTTGCTACATTGTACATGATTTCATTATATCAGCTCAGTTGTGTTTTGTCAACAAAAAAAAAGTTTACAATATCGTTGAAATACCGTACAGTTATGATAAGGTGCATCGATTAATTATTTGGTAAAAAGGCTAGTAATTTGGAAGCGCACAGTCTGCGCGTATAACGAAATAGAAAAAACTTACTTGTCATTGTAACTAAGCAATAACAATTTCCCAGATAAATTACATTACATTTTTAACTCCACAAGACTACAGTTTTAGTTTATTAGTTTCCCTAATAAAAAAACTCTAACATATAAGACAAAGTATTTTAAAAAAAGTTATATAAAAATTTAAAGTAAATGCTCATTTTAGAGACGAACGCATAGGTACCACAAAACCATTACCAATGTGGTTCCTCCACATCGTGTTCTTCATTTGTCAAAATTTTAAAAAGCATGCTACATATTTAAACTTGAACTAACACAAAACGAAAAACTAAAGTTACGTGCCTGCTTAGAAAAACAACGCGACTCTTTTTCTCTAAATGCACAACGTGAAGATCCGACTTGTGCTCGCCGAACCGCGACCCTGTGTTAAAATCGGTTTCCACGTGTGATGTAGACGTAGCCCGTATCTCTATTGAAATTTTTTGTATGTTTAAAAATTTCAATAGATCCTCTAATTTCTCTTTTATAAAATCTCTAAACCGACGCTAGAACCTTGGTTTCCTTTGCCTTTATAATATGGCCAGTGGTATGCTGGTGTTCAGCTACAGTAGATTGAACAATGTTTTGTTTATTTTAATACATCGTTCATGTCTCTTAAGTCTAGTTGATATTGAGCGTCTTGTTTCTCCCACATATACTTCTCCACAGGAGGAAGAAATTTTATATACTTCTTCTGTTTGAAAAGTTACAATATCTTTCGGGGATCGTAGGCATTATCTGAGCTTCTTATGGTGCATTGAAGATTGTATGTATGTTGGACCGCCGAAGTAATCGTTCTATTTTGTCTGTAGTGCCATGTATGTAGAGAAGAACAACATTACCTAACGGTGGCTCCTTATTATTCTCCTTTGGCAGAGTTGGATTACTATATCTTTTAATCGAACACGTAATATCTTCAGTGCAATAGCCATTCCCTCTCAGAGTTTCGGTCAGTTTCGATGTATCCGATGTTAAAGAATCTTCACCAGAAATCGAAATGGCTCTGAATACTAGTGAGTTAATAACCGATTTCTTCTTCTATCTATTTGTATACGTCGGTTTTCTATACACACAATATCCTAATGTACCATTTTCCTTCCTTTGAACACATACATCTAGAAAGGGAATCATTCTATTAGATTCAATTTTCATTGTGAACTTGATATTATGATGTTGATTAAGCTGAACGAGAAATATAAGGAGATTTTCCTGTCCACGTGGCCAAACAACAAAAGTATCATCTACATATATGAACCAGTGTTTTAGTTTGAGTGGAGCGGATGTTACAGCAATATCTTTAAAGGCCTCCATAAAGATATTCGCTACCACAGGTGATAGAGGAGATCCCATAGCTGTCCCTGAAGTATACAAAAAACTCTGTACATTACGTGGAAAAACTTAAGACAGTCCAGTTGGATATCGAAGATATTTTGGTCAGTTTCGATGTAGAATTACTAGACACAAATGTTTCCATCAACGGCTCAATTTCCATTATATCAGATATATTGGATCATAATAATCTTGATAAGAACGAACTTAGTAGACCTAGTAGAAGCTTGTCTTACATCTACTTATTTCATTTTTCAAAGAACTTTAAATAAAAAAACTACAGTGGCAGCTATTGGATCTTCAAACCTGTGGTAACGAATATCAATATGGAAGCCTTTGAGGATATTGCTCTAACATCCGTTCCACTAAAACCAAAACACTGGTTCAGATATGTAGGTGATGCTTTTTTTGTTTAGCCTCATGGATAGGATAATATTTCTGGACCATTTTAACCAACAACTTCATAATATGACGTTCTCTGAGAGTGAATGGCTATTGCACTGAAGATATTGGGAATTCAATTAAAAGATATAGTAATCCAACTCCGCAAAAGGAGAATAATAAGAAGCCTCCATTAGATAGTTTTGCACTACAGGCATATGTACAATCTTCAATACATATAAGAAGATTGGACAATGCTTGCGATCCCTGAAAAATATTGTCCGTTTTCAAACAAAAGGAATATATAAAATTCCTTGCTCCTGTGGAGAAGTGTGTGTGGAAGAAACAGGACCCTCAATATCAACTAGACTTACGGAACATGAACGATGTATTAGAAAGAAACAAATTGTTAAACCTGCTGTAGCTGAACACCAGCATACCATTAGCCATATTTTAAATGTAAAGGAAACCAAGTTTCTAGCATCGCACAGTGGTTTCCTGGAGACCATTTATGGCCAATAAGGGTTATATTAGAAGTACCTTTAACCTAAGTAAATATAATATTAAAATATACTAGAAGGTCCAGTAGGCTTAGAAAATAAAAAACACTGAAACAAAAAAATACCTACAGCTGTCAAAAGGACGCGTCTTCTCAATGTTTTACAAACAGGCTCTTAAAACTCATTATTTTTCTATTATATTGTTTAAGTTATTGGTAATTATTTAAGTTTATTTGGAAATATATTAACAACATTTGATATGGAAGCTGCAGAACAACGTAGGTAAAATTAAAACGTTAATTCAATGTTTGATTTTTGTTTCATAGTAGCTGTTTTGAAGGGTTTTTTTATTCGTGGTTAAAAATGTCTGATATATTTAAAACGTTTTTCTTTGGTAGAGAAAATTTTTGTTTCCGTCATCAACCGTTTTTGCAACTTATGGTGTTTTCAGTAGAACATTATCTAAAGATATTTTTGAGAAATAAAATAGCTGCCGCTTTTTCCCGCTTTATGAGATATCAACACTTTTATGTTGGTATTCATCAGTAATAATTTTTGCTACAATAAGATACATCGTACAGAAAAATTGAAAAAACATTATTATTTAAGATTTTTTAGCTTAAATAAATTAAAAACCTACAGTTTAACATACTAAAAGTCTCCATTCCTTAGTCATCGATGTCTGTCACTTCTAACCTCCAAATGTCATCGGGAATCTCAATTTGGAGATTATTTTACCATCAATGTCGTAGACAGGTCATGTGCTGCACAAAACGATATTAGCCCCGTGAAGCACGTGACCTGTGAACGACATTGGAGGTTAACATAACCTAAAAAATTTTTTTTACAGAACCCCAAAGAGTCACAACCATTCAGAAGTTAAAATTTTTTAATTTATGGTTTGAAAATAAAGGAAATTCAATTGTAATAAGTTCCCCAGTTTACAATGGAATTGCCAATAGAATAAATATTCGAGGAGAAATCTATCAACAATCCGCTAAAAAAAATAATTGAAATTTGCGACCAATGGAAAAAACTAATCGTTCTAAAAATACATTTATGAAATCGAATAATGCGTGGTTACTAAGCGAGGTAATTTTTTATCCAAAAATTAATATACTACAAATCCGGGGTTTTTCTTTTGGAAGACCAGGAAAATCATTTACAGCAGTAATAAGTCAGAACGAAGAAAAATTCGAGAACTGGCAGATACTTACAACAAAAATCAATTCAAAGGTGCGTTGAACTTAATTTTAAAAGAAGAACAAAAAAATGATGACCTAAATTTAATTAAAACAGGTCTTGAAACTACACCAACCCGATCAGCTAAAATAATGAACACTTGGAATAATCATAACAAAAAACCTATCAAACCGTATACAAATGATGAAGCTCTTAGCCTGATAATCGATACTACGATGTCCAAGCATGATTATGAAACAATTAGAAGAGACGCTAAGAAAAGAAACTTCGATGTTTGTTATCCATCTCCATATACAGGTCACCCAATTGGATGCAAAGGTTCAACTACGGGCGCTTTTGGACCATACTGTTTCGCGAATTATTTTATCTCAAAAAGATGTATTTGAAAATGTCGATACCGGCCTTACATTGACTTTGATACACAAGTGGGGTTGCGACGGAAGTACCGGTCACAGCGAATATAAACAGACTATTATAGAAAATGCTTCAGACTCTAATATATTTCTCACATCACTCGTAACCCTACAATTATTTTCAGTCAGTGAAGTTGATCCAAATAAAAAAAATATTTTAGCAAAACCCTCGGCCGTCCTCCACTAGATATTGTAGACCAATTCATGTCTCTTTTAAAAAAGAAACTGCAGCTTTGACTTTGCAAGAATCCAATTCAGTGAAGAAAGAAATTGAGGAATTACATTTGACCGAATGTAGATGTGAGAATAGAATATTTTTAGTGAAACATGGTTTAAAGATGACAAAATTACCGGTGATTTGACAGAAACGAGTTCAAATCAAGCATGTAATATTTGCGGAGCTACTCCGAAAATAATAAACGACATCGAAAAAGTTAAAAAGAGGCCAATAAAGGAATCATCCCTAGTCTAGACTACGGTTTATCCACTCTTCACGCATGGATAAAATTTATGGAATATTTCATACACTTATCATACCGATTGGAGTTCAAAAAATGGCAGGCTAGGACAGTAGGGGAAAAGGCAAGTGTTAAATAAAGAAATTCAAATCAAAACGAAGTGGAATTGAATATAGATAAAGTAAAGCGAGGGGGGAGTGAAACTAGCAATGACGGGAATATGGCAAGAAGATTTTTTGCCGAACCATCAGTAACAGGTAATATCTTAAATATCGACGAAGAGTGTGTAAAACGTTATGCGTGCATTTTGCAAGCTATGTCATCGGGATTTCCAATTGATGAAACTTAATTTAAAGAATATGGCGAAAAGACAGCGGTATTGTTGACATCAAAATATCCGTGGTATTACATGCCTAGCAGTATTCACAAGATTTTGATTCATTGCGCTTCCATAATTTCTGCCTCAGTGCTACCAATAGGCATAATGTCGGAAGAGGCACAAGAGTCTCGCAACAAAAAACCCCTGGAACATTTTAAGAAAAAAATCCGAAGAAAAATAAACAAATGTTTTTACCTGAAACAATAAAATTATTTAAAGAAAATTTACCATCTATGGCTCCTAAATATATTGATTCCTCCGATTCTGAAGATGAAATCAATGTTTTATTTTGATTTTTTGTTTGTTTTTTAATAACTACTTTATTTAATAATACATATTCGTAATATACTTTTAAATATTTTATATTTATATCTTGTCATTGTTAATTTAAGACACAAATAGCTTGTAATTTACTAACTAAAGTTTATTTTTAAGCGTAATTTACCTAATTTCTACCAATTAAACACAATATATTTTTAATCACAATTATAACCTAGTTTTGGTCAAAAATGATCTCCGAGAAACCACTGTGCATCGGTTCGAGGAGTTTATAAACGAAAAATCAGAGAATCTATTGAAATTTTTACACATACAAATAAATTTCAATAGAGATACGGGTTACGGTCTACATCACACGTGGAAACCGACCTTAACACAGGGTCACGATTTGCCGAGCACAAGTCGGGTATAAAAGCCCAGCTGAATCTTTTTGAGCTCATTTAGAGTAAATATCCCTGAAGATGCCTCGTGCAATCGAAGGCGAAACATCGGACAGTAATTCCAATTTGAGACGGTTTAATCCCTAGGACCATGATTTGTTAATTAAAGAATATATTGAAATCATAAATCATTCTAAAAATGTCTCTGTTTACAGAGTCACTCGTCGGTGAGCACACGAAGGCTACAAGCACCTGAAATCTACCCACCAAAACCAGTCAGTATTTTGATCTTGAAGATGCCTTGTGCAATTGCAGGTGAAACGTCGGAAATCAATTCAGATTTGTTAACTTTAACCGTGAAAGCTTAAGTACGACGCTATGTTACATCTTCATAAACATTTTGTTTCTTTCAATAAAAACTAATGACTGATGCCTTTTCCCATTCATTGCTTGTAAAATACTGTTCAAATGAACTTGTGTTCCCTGCATTGTCATTATCCTGTTACTACCCGGAACATATTTTTTATATTTTTATTTTATATATAAAATATTTATTTTACATAAGTAATTTGTAAATTAGTAGAAATAGTGACGTGAGCTGTAGTAGTAGTAGGCGCAGTCCTTAAAAAAGCAGGTTCTGAATTAATTATGTAAAAATATATCCTGACGGTCCGCATTTTATCAACGGTCATGTTATGCTTAACAGCTACAATTGCCTAAGTAGACAACAATGGAGCCGGACATCTGAAATTTAGTGGTTTATATCTGTCGGCTTAGCTCAAAAGAACTATATTTGGAAGAGACAAACTTACATGCAACAAAGAATATAAATTTCTTGAATCAACTTGCCTGTAAATATAAAACCAAGAGAAAATTTAGTTAAAAAAGTTATTTTTTATGTATTTTTGTTTAAAGAGTTTTCTAATCGCACGTGGTCAGGGAATAACTTTCAGTTTTTTAAGTTATTTATTCATTGAAACAAAAGAATAGAAAACTAGCTACCTTTAACTTGTACGGCTTAGTAAATTATATTTTTTTCTAATTTTCAACTTACATAAAAGTTCGATACAAAAGTGAAAACCTGAATATTATTTGTTGTTTTTCAAGATAAATACACGTGGGTCTTGTTTATTAAAATATTAGTTAATTACTTGATGAATTGTTAATTTTAATTTCAACATATCTGCCAAAAAATTATGTCCTGGCCACCTGCTCAGTGATAAAACCGTCTATATTTACTAATACATGTACTGTTCCTTTTTAATGAAACTATTATAGTATTTTTTAACTGTTTCATTAGAGAGTAGTATAAATTACGAACAATATGTTTTGAAATAACTCAACTATCTGGCAGAAGTCTAATGTCATCTTATGCACCGAATTATGCACGTGTTTTGATTATTACATAAACCTGAACGTACATACAGAAGCAAAAATAGAATAACTCATTTTAGTGTAAATACAAGTAACTACAAATAAAACAGAATTTTCATGACCACAGATCAATGACATTAGAAATGTTTTAAAATTAGAAAATTACATGCATATTTGTAACTAGGGACGAACTCATTAAAAATAATGTTTATTCGGTTTTGAAAATGTATAATATACTATATATATTTTCACTATAATATAATATTAGTTTACTTAGTTTTTTTCTCAGGGGATAAAATCAATGTCATCTTATGCACCGAATTATGCACGTGTTTTGATTATTACATAAACCTGAACGTACATACAGAAGCAAAAATAGAATAACTCATTTTAGTGTAAATACAAGTAACTACAAATAAAACAGAATTTTCATGACCACAGATCAATGACATTAGAAATGTTTTAAAATTAGAAAATTACATGCATATTTGTAACTAGGGACGAACTCATTAAAAATAATGTTTATTCGGTTTTGAAAATGTATAATATACTATATATATTTTCACTATAATATAATATTAGTTTACTTAGTTTTTTTCTCAGGGGAGCATAGGAATTCAATAAAATCGTTTTGTATGGACTATTTCACTCATTGAAGTCAAAACAAAAAAAACGGCCTTTCTACTATTTCTACTAATCAAATCGTCATTACAGCGATAAAATAACTACAAGCTGTTTTGTTGATTTCGTTAAAGCGTTGTTATTTTCTATCTCTACTGTGTTAAAATCATTCAACTAACTCATCGAAGCTTGCCATGACCTGAAAAATTCAAACAAAACACTTGCGTTGAGCGATTGAGATGTAACCTTATTTTCGAAGACATTTCACACTTGCCATCAATTTTTTAATTCATTGTCAGTGTGAATTTGCAAGGTAATTTTTATTCAGCCCATGTTTTTTTCTGGCAAAAATTATTCGTAAAAATGAGTTTTTATTACTTTAAGACAAAATCGCTCGAACTAAATCTCGCGTGATTTTTTCAAGTAATAAAAACTTTTTATATTCATATTTTTTTTCCGAATTATAAATTATATTATAAATAAAATTTTTCCGATAAATTCATAGTCTCTTATTACATAATCAAACATATAAAGGTATTTTGATAGTCTAAGAATAAACGAAATATTAGGTTATATTGAGTGATGTGCATTTCTTGTTTTTTAATTCAGTTAACAATTTCAACTCCTTTTAGGTCAAATTAAAAAAAAATATGAAAAATAGTAAGTAAAATATAAGACCTACCTTACAAATTTAAAACGCACTAACGACATGTAACAATTTTTTGAATATTTTATCCTTATCTAAAACTACAAAGAAATTATTTCTTTATGCGACTGTTTATTTTCTAGATTTAAAAAATATGACAAATTCTGTTTCTTAATTCGTGATATCAACTTTAGTATGGTTTATGATTTATTTTCAGGAAAAAAAAAGCAGCGAGCGCAATTCGAGTCTTTATAATGGGGAACTTTGTATTTAACTGCAAATGTAATAGATCGTGCGAACCGACTCCTAACTATTCCAGTTTTTGACACATTTTTGAGAAAACGTGTTCTAACTTTTTTATTTCTCAAAATTTGTTAAATCGCAAAGCATCTTTGTCGTAAAATTTGGAACGATAAAGATAATCTCAAGACTATCTAGACCGTCCATAGGGGCTATTAGACTTCTAATTAAATTGTCTACAACTTTCCTATTTAGTCGTTAGTCTATTTCTTTTAATAAGTGAGATTTTCACATAAAGATATGAATGCCAGATACACTGTATTGCCTAAAATCAGTGTAAATTAAACGAATCCTCCCTCATATTAATTCGAATTATTTCACATTATTAAAAGCATTCTTTTACTGTCGCAGCTCTTAATATTTTGCGAAGTAAATTTAAAAATGATTAATGCTTGTGTAAAAGTTCGTCCCTTGCTACCTAAATAACGAAAAAATGTAACAATGAAATATGAATACACATTACGTACACACAACACCTAACAAAGATACGAAAAAAGGGAATATAATATAAAATAAGAATAAAACTGGAAAGGACTATTACCTAAATGCTTGAGCACCTCGGGATTGCTAACTTACAATGAAAACAAAAATACAAGTTAAATTACATTCATATGCATATCGATGAGTGGATGGTCAGAGTTTGTGAATTAACTGATCAGAAATTTAATATTTTTACAAAAACTGTATAGCCCTCAAAAGACCAATAAATTAGTTCTTGTTTAGCAGTGGCAACAAGTTTTTAATATGAATAAATAATGTCATTTAGATTGTTGTTCATAAATTTCATTTAATTAACTAAATACAATTAAAGGGAAAAATTTTTATTATTACTGAGTACCCTAAGTCCTCTAGACTAAGTCAGTGTTTTTTGCAAATTTTTTAGTTTGCCACTATTTTTATCTTGTAAAAATTAGGTAATTATGCTAAAAAACAGCTAAAACTAATGCTTAATGAATATAGTAAGAGTCAATGGGTCATTAGTATAATGCAAAATTACTAGTTTGCCACTTCGCAGTCGCAGATCCCTTCTAAACTACTGTCCTTTTTGCACATAAGTACTTCAATTGTCACCGCTTATGCCAAAAATTAGATCTCCTTTTCCAAACAAGAAGATAGTTTTCCTCCGCTAACACATAAATCAGATTAAACCTTAACTACCCACCCACAGATCTAAAGCAGCCAGCATCTCTTTCAACCAACACAACTTTCACTTTCAAGACATTTTCGTATAACACATTTTTAAATATTAATAACATATTGTTTTATTGCAATATACAAGGTGGACCAACAGTGCGTTTAAGTCTAATAGCTCTAAAAACAAAAAAAATTGTTTTTCAAAGTTGTAGGGACTGCTGAGAGCTACAAACTAAAATTATTTTCAATTGTACAGGGTTGAGGATAAGTTTGCCACAAACCAAACTTACATTTTTTTAAATGGTATACAGGGTATATTGTTTTATTTTCAGATTCCTCATTTTTTGGCCAAGCCCAGTCATTCAAAATTTATAGGCACTTTTCGAAAATATCAGTTAGCATAAGTCATTTCAGCATGGTAAAAACTCCCAAATGTGGTCTTCTTTCAACTGCGGTATTTTTGTTTAGTATTCTTTGTACTATATAACTGGGTTAATAAAAATCTTGGTTGCAAATGTTCTCGATTAATTTAAATGCTACGCCCTGTATATTATTATATTTTCAGATTCCTCCCTTTTTGGCCATTCACCCAATATAGAGTTTGTGGAGTCTATACATAGCCGTTCAAGATTTATGGCCACTTTTCGAAAATATTAAAGGTACATTTGACGTTAAGAGACCTATTTTGACTAGTTGTGCGAGTAAAATTACGTTTTTCAGTAGAGTTATAATGAAAATTATATCTATTGACATTTCTATTTTTGTAGAATGTTGCTTCTTCAAAAATACAAATTTGAGTGCTTAAGTTTTGTATTAAATACTAAGTACAGTTTCTAATGTAAGACACAAAGATTAATGTTAATAGACAAGAAATAATCAATATATTTATTTTTTAAGAACAAGTGAAAACAATTGTTTGTTGGCGACAAAAATATATCACGGAAAGTATCCTGATGGAAAACAATCATACAGAAGCGCTTTTGAAAGACTTATAGAAAGGTTTGATGAGACGAGAAATGTAGAATACACGAAAACGGATCGAGCCAAACCCGTTTTAAATAAGGAGAACGAGTTAGCGGTAAACTTAAAAGTTGTAGAAGTCCCACATATTAGCTCAAAAACTATTGCAAGGGAAACAGATGTAAGTAAAACCACTGTTCTACGAATTCTAACAAAAGAATTGTATGAGGAAGACTATCACGGGTGACTAGATTTATTTCGCGGGGCACAACAACAAATTCAGACAGTTTTACTAACTTTGTGTTATTTACTGACGAAGCAACATTTCGCAAAAATCAGAGTGTCGAATGTGCTTTATATGATTTGTTACATGGTATTGTTTTTTGATTATTATTTTTTTATTTTTACATTCTAATTAGGATTAGCTAAGTCCTAGCTGTCCTAACTAGTTTAAAACAGGTTTGGCTGTTATCGTGTATTCTACATTTCCCGTCTCATCAAATCATTGCATAATCTTTCAAAAGTGCTTTATCATGTTTGTTTTCGATCAGTACACTTTTCGTGATATATTCTTATCGCTAACAAACAATTCCTTTTACTTACTCCTAACATATAAATCATATCGATCATTTCGTAATAACGATCAGTTTTACTAGATCATGGTAATACTATCGTTTGTATTTATGAAATTTTTGGATTAAATATTTTTTTATTAGTAATAATTTTTATTTTTTGAAGTTTTAAACTTTTTCGACCCATCCATACTGGTATAAATAAATTAAAAAAAAATAGATGTTGAAAGAAGAACTTTGCAATATTTTGGCGTAATAAATTGGGATGTCCACGTCTAATATTTTAAAAAAATTGTCAATAAATTGTAAACGACGCTGTATAGACCCCACAAACCCTATACTGGGTAAATAGCAAAAAGGGAGGAATCTGAAAATATAATAATATACAGGGCGTTGCATTTAAATTAATCGAGAAAATTTGCATACAGGATTTTTATTTACCCTGTGTACCGTTATTAAAGAATCCTAAAAAAAATACCGCAGTTGAAAGAAGACCACATTTGGAAGTTTTTACCATGCTAAAATGATTTATGCTAAGGCATTAAAAAAATACAGGGCGTCAAATATACTTCTGATATTTTTAAAAAGTGGCGATACATCTTAAATGACTCTGTATTGACCCCACAAACCCTTCATTGGATTAATAGCGAAAAAGGGAGGAATCTGAAAATAAAACAATATACAAGGTGCTCCATTTAAAAAAATGTAAGTTTGGTTTGTGGCAAACTTATCCTCAACCCTGTAAAAGCGAAAATAATTTTAGGTTGTAGCTCTCAGCAGGCCCTACTTTCGTAAAAAAATAGCGAGTCAATAAGATATCAGCTAGGTCGCCTGTTTTGCCAGTGCTAATCGTATTTTTACAGCCTTACAGCCTTACAAAACAATGGCAATTTGTGAATCAGTTATCAGGCCCAATTGGGAACAATTTACGTAAAAATTAGTTTAGTGATAAATGTTTTAAACTTATTATATAATACTGGATTAATAAATTTCATATCATTTTATGGTGTTCCGTTTAAAGAAGTACTTTTCAAAAACTAAAAATTAGAAAGAAATTTTCATTTCGTTTCCTAGTGATATAATCCAGCTACGGAGGTGTCCGAAAATTATCTAATTTTCAATTTTAATTTGTTTATCAAAGAGCTACATCCCAGTAACACTATCAAAACTGAACTCTGCTCATTTTACTAGGGTCGCGTCAAGTTCCTTTATCGGTTGGTTTGAGATAGATTGGTTTTGTTTTTTAAGTTCGGTTTACATAGTTTAGAATATTGGCCCACTGAATCTCACCCTACAGTTTACATTTATATTGTTATAAATAGAAAATGTCTGATTAGCACTATCCCTTATTTATTTATTTAATTTATTCTTAACATACATCTCTCTCCTGGACTGCTGCTGCAAAGAACACGCAGAAAATCACACTCATAAAGCAGAGTAGACTTCAGAGGCTGATTTGCTGAGACATAACTGAAACTATGAAATCGACTGCTACCTTACCCTTGGAGTGCAGTCTAAGCCTGATCCCTCTCCATTTACTGGTTCCGAGATGCTAGACTTCTAAACCTCCTTGACTTGTAAATGTCAAGGCTCCTATTGGTAACGAAACGCTGTATTAATTTAGTTGGAAAGAATATAGCAGAGTATGTTTATTTTCACACAAGCCACCTTGGTGTAGTAGGTAAATGGCTGCCAGTCACTTGGAAGACCGCTGTTTAACGAACATGTGTTGGCACTTTTTTTTTATTATTATTAATATTTTGTTTTGTTTTGATGTAAAAACCGTATAAAAAAATGCAGCAATTCCTGGAGCCATAAATTTCACAAGTCCATTATTGGTTACAGAAAGAATGGAATGCTGTCAACTGCAAAACATAATGCATCTAAGCCATAAGAGCCTGACGGGAACCGAAGACATAAACGACCAGAATTGTTCTTAAAGCACTCAGGTTCACACTAAGGAAGTGCTAAGGACCTGGATACCTAGAGACAAACTATCTCTGGTAACGAAAGAGCGGATAGTCTTTGCCAGACGTTGATAACCACTATCTGTAAAACCCATTTTTGGAATATTTTGACCAGTGATAAGGTGGTTAAGTAGGATTACCTTATTACTGAAATACATTTTGTTAAAAAATAATTGTATTTTTTTATTTTTTTGTACTCAGAAATTCCTGATCAGCTAAAGTAAAATGAAAAGTGATGTAAACATTTAAGATACTAGTATGAATGAACATGAAAGAGTCTTGCGGTTTCAGGTGTAAAGCAGAATGAGGAGAGTATTAACATTGTATACATGTTAGATTGTATCGTAGCCAGGAGAAGTATGTAAAGAAAACATTTATTAAAAGCTTTTCTTCAGAATCTGTTTGGTTTGTGATGTCATTGGCAAAAGCAAAATTAATACATACCTATATTAGGATGTTGGAGTTTCCTACAGATCCGGGCCTCCCTTTCTAATTTTTGAAAATCTGCAATTAAATAAAAATAAAAAAACAATTAAAATTTAACGCTATTTATTTAAACATATGCAATATTATATATATATATATATATATATATATATATATATATATAAATATAAATATATAAATATATAATATATAAATATATATATATATATATATATATATATATATATATATATATATATATATATATATATATATATATATATGTATATACATATAGTGACGGCAAACTATACCTTACGAAAATCTAAACCGTTGCTAGTAAGAAATTGGTTTAAGATATTTCGAATATTATAACCATTGTTGCTATTAATGGGGTAAATAACTTTATTAAGTTTAAAAAATAATTTATTTATTACAAAATTCGAAGAACACTACATTTTTAAGCGGCAAACTAATTGGAAACGTATTTCTGAATCAACATTTTCTAACAACTTATAAGTTTTTGTCTCAGCCGAGTACCTAGTATTTAGTTGGATATCCATTGGCTTCAATTACTTTTAAACACCTCTGGCACGGACTTTATTAGATGTCTACAAGTCTCTAGTGGAATACTGGTCCAAACTTCTCTCATAACCTCGAATACTTCGTCGAAATTTTGGAAAGTTCTTGAACCTAATTTCCTTCTAACTATCATCCAAAGATTTTTTATTGGTTTAAGATCTGGACTACAAGATGGTCATTGTAAAACATCTACACGATTATCCTGAAGCCAGATAGTCACCCTCCTAGCAGAGTGCTTTGGATCATTATCGTGCTGGAATTTCCAAAGATCCCTAGTCCAAGAGAAGCAGTCCCATACCATGATACAACCACCACCAACTTTCACTGTTTTCGTGATGTAGCGCGAGTCAAGTTTTTTATTTGGTGGACGCCAAACAAAACGTTTTCCATCAGAACCAAATTTATTTACCTCGGATTAATCTGACCATACTATCTGGTTCCCTTGTTGGGCGTTCCAAGGAAGGTGATTTCTAGCAAATTCTAAACGGCTCCTTCGAAAAATGAGGCTTCTTCCTTGGTACCCTGCAAAAAAGTTGTGCCTCGTTCAAACGATTACGAGCACTTCGAACACTAAATTCCCTTGGATTTGCGACAAAAATTTCTTTCCAAACATCAACTGCTGATTTGTGAAGGTTTGCCTTAGAAATGCGAACAATTCGACGATCTGTTTCCATACTCGTTTTTCTGGATGGTCGCTTCCTAGGAACAGTTCTACTGGTTCCATGAATCCTAACATGATGAACAGCGATTAACCATTTCTGCAATATTTTGATACGAATAGCCTCTCCTATGAAGATTAATAATGACGTGTCGTTCATTTTCGTTATAACTTTTTGCGAACCCATATTTGCAGAAATTCGAAAGACGATTAACATTAAATTATTAACAGGAATGGAAGTCAACAGCCCACTAAAGCTCTATGGTAACGATTGTCAATTTTAAAATAAGCCTTCTTGTTAGAAAATGTTGATTTTCAATTTTAAAGTGGGACTACTTGTTAGAAAATGTTGATTCAGAAATATGTTTCCAATTAGTTTGCCGCTTAAAAATATGTTCTTCCAATTTTGTAATGAATAGATTAGTTTTTAAACTTTAAAGGTTGTTTAATGCGATAATACTAGATGTACACCCTAACAATAGTAACAATGATTATGCAATATTCGAAATACATTAAACCAATTTTTTACTAGCAACGGTTCAGATTTTCGTAAGGTATCGTTTCCAATTAATTTTCCGTCACTGTATATATATATATATATATATATATATATATATATATATATATATATATATATATATATATATATATATATATATATATATATATATATATATATATATATATATATATATATATATATATATATATATATATATATATATATATATATATATATATATATATATATATATATATATAAATATATATATACATGTTTATATTTATATATAAAAAAATGCAAAAAAATAAAAGCTAAGCTATAATATCGACTTTTTTGCAAACAAATTTTGTTAAATAGTAACGTGTTTTCGGCAATATAGTACTTCCCCGTATACGTAGGATGATGGTTTTCACATCTTTTATTACTTTTCTAAATTTATATTCTCTAAATAACACTAAATCTAATTTACCATTGGTCGCAGTGGTATCAACATTTTTTGTTCTCAATTTAATTAAAATCGGTGTATTTATACATAAAAAATTTAAAGCCTCTAGGCCACCGATATCCATAATTTTGATAGCCTGATCGATAGATACTGAAATGTATTGAAATTTCAATTACGCATTTGTAAATTTTTTTAGATACCTAAGCTATTTAATTAAATACACAATGTTTGTATTCAATTGACTTCGGATCATTAAACAAGTTCTCATAGGTTTTTAAAAAATATGTACACTCAAAAATATCAGTTATAATCTGTGCCAATTCCAATAATCTATATATATATATATATATATATATATATATATATATATATATATATATATATGAGTTTTTTTTGATATGATCGTCTGGTGACCGAGAACTTTCAACACTATTTTTTGTAGTGTGAATTTATAAAAGGTGTTTCAAAAAATCGGGTCACTGATTAATCACGATTCTGCTCAAACTGTTTGACATAAATCGCTGAATTTTGGCATACAGCTTGATTCTAGGATGTAGGGGTTCAATGCGAAGGGATATTATATATATATATATATATATATATATATATATATATATATATATATATATATATATATATATTTACCATCTCTCTGCTATTGTATTCCTTAATTACTTTTATTAAAATTATAAGAATAAAAAAAATGTCTTAAAGCAATTTACAATAAAGATTGTTAAAGTAATAACAAAATGTAAAATAGTGGTTTAAGAGACTTCTTTGAAATGAAAAAACCTCGTATTTCCCAAAGCAAAGAGACTTCTTTGAAATGAAAAAACCTCGTATTTCCCAAAGCTAATGACTTATTTTGCTAAAATTTGACATAAGGAACTTCTTGATGAGTCAGTAAGTAAGGGAAAGGCATGTTTCCGAAAACATGAATTAATGTTAAAGAGACTTTTAAAATAATATATCACTTGATTCTTATTTCTATTATAAAAATTATTCAAGATGGCATCCAGTCGCCATATTGAAAATTGTAAGTGTCGTTTTTATATCAAAAGTAGTATTTGCTAACCTATTAAATTCCTCCAATATATGTATATATATATATATATATATATATATATATATATATATATATATATATATATATATATATATATATATATATATATATATATATATATATATATATATATATATATATATATATATATATATATATATATATATATATATATATATATATATATATATATATATATATATATATATATATATATATATATATATATATATATAAATATGTATATAAATATATAATATATATATATATATAAATATATATATAAATATGTATATATATATATATATATATATATATATATATATATATATATGAAAAAATATTTTCATTTTTAGGTTTGAACTTCGGTTAATAATCAAGACACAAATCAAATTGTTTTCAATTTTATTGTTATTAATTTTTCATATGTCAACAATGCATGTTCTATATAAACTCCTGTTTTTATTAAATGGATTAGTTGGATTTGCCAAGTTTCAATCACCTGATGAATACACCTAAAGGTTTCAATAAAATAATTTTTTGATTTGTTATTTTTAATCCCATCATATCAATTTGGCAACCATATTAATTGTTGTTTTTATTATCGGTTAAATAACTTTAACCATTGCTCTCTTCGATCAAGACTGGATAGTATGCTGTTGCTTTTTAGCTATTAAAATGTTTGAAATGTGATATAATCTTCGTCAGTGTTTGTTTTGTCTTTATTACATGTACAGTTTTAAATTACATTGATTTGCAACCATTTATCTTTTCTGCATGTTCACTAACGAGTAAGTATATCGTTTAATTCCACGTTTTTTCTTGCTGGCTTTTTTAGCTTTTTCACTTTGAAAGATTTTCATTACTTGTACTTATTCTCTGCTCTACTATAATAATTGATTTGGATATTATACTTACATGTTATACAGAATGACTTTCCTGTTTCGATAGTTACGCAAGTGTCCACAGCCCTTTAAGTTTTGTGTTCTATATGTGTATCTGAATATTATCGTTCATGGATAGATTAGATAAAATTCTTCCATTGTCTTCACAGATCACTCGTCTGCCACCTGCCAGTACAGTTTTATTTTCCTTTATATATTCATAACAGCTTTTCTGTATGCCAATTCTACCTCTTTGTTAGTCCGTCGTTTGCTTTTACAGCTCTATAACTTAACACCCTCGTCACATTAAGGTTGACATAGCATCACGACGGAAAAAATAACTCCATGATGTACATTTTCGAATTTCAAATATATATGTGCTGACAAAACTTTGTAAGCTGGGGTAAATAATCCCAGCTGTTTTAAGGATAGATTTATTATACCCGGCTTGACAATAATTAATTCTTTGTTTTGAATTATTTGGTTTCCACGTATTATTACGAAGTTGGTTAGTTCGAAACAGATTTACTCTGTCTGTTTACTGTTTAGATATAAAGGGTGGTATTTAGCAATTTAGCACAGCTTTCTGTCAGTAAGGGTTAACATAAGATCGACATTTTATGGTATTTTAGGCCCATTTTCTGGAAAACAATACCTACACACAAAAATAGGCTTGTAGCGCAATCTTTAACAAGTTGACAAGAGGTCCGTGAAGTTAGGCCCCAAAGTATCGCCGATTCGCTCACATTTGGTGTCATTCGTTAGTGCTATATTTGGTTTCGTTAGTGGTTTCTTAGTTTCGCAAATATATATATTTTTTAATTTCAAGGTCAGCCCCCAACGTTTTTCTGACCGACTCAAACTAGGCGTCGTTCGTTAGTGCTTCGTTAGTGATTTTTTGAGCTTCGATTAGTTTCATTAGTGCTTTCTTATTTTTGTAATATTCACTTATCATTGTTTTTCTGATGGGCCCAAATTAGATGACATTCCTTAGTGTTTTGTTAGTGCTTTAAGAAGTTTCGTTGTCAGCCCCCCAAATATTTGAGATTCGTTCAAATTTGGTCGCATTTGTTAGACCTTCATTTAGTTTAGACACGAAGGCACTAACAAATCTAAAGGAAGCACAAAGAAGCATCAGACCAAATATGAGCATATCAAAAATATTTTGGAGGCTGACCTTCAAACAAAATAAAAGGATATTTCCAAAATTAAGCAAATTAAGCAAGTAATAACGAAACTACTTGAAGCACTAAAAAGCTCTAACAAAACACTAACGAACGACATCTAGTTTGCGCCGATCAGAAGAACTTTGGGGGATGACCCAAAACAAAGGTTTTGGGTCATCTCCATTAATGGAAGAATGCCTAAAAGAAAGCTGTTAACTTCAAATGTAAATCAAGAAAAACGTGTACTTTGAAGTATCAAAAGGAAACTGCTGATTTTTTTGGAAACAGGTGTAATTTACTGATGAAAGCAAGTTCAACATTTACGAATGTGACTGACGAGGAAAAGTAAAATGTGGCACCGATAGTGAAGCACGGAGGTGGTTTGGGGGTTCGAGGGCGGAGGCTGTAATAGGAAATTTACATTTTGTTGGGGTAGTATGGATCATATGAAATATATTGACATATTGCGTACTAATTTGTTATCAGTGTTAATCGTTTAGATCTTGGAAAGCATTGGATACTACAAGACAATGACCGTAAGCACACTGCCCAAAACGGTGAAACAGTGCAAGCAGTGGCTACTTTATAATGACCCGAAAATCCTTGATCATTCTCCCGTCACCAGATTTGATCCCAAGTGAACATATATAGAAAGAATTGGACCAGAGGATAAGAGTTTCAAAAGTACGGTCAACAATAACAGACAAACGCAGCCTTAGAATAGCTTTGGAGAGGGCGTGAAGTACGATTCCAGCATCAGTTACCGAAAATTTAGTTTTGTCTATGCTCAGACGATTACAGGCCGTTATAAAAGCTAATGAAGATCCTACATACCTAGTATTAAGTTATTTCTAGATTTATTTTTATATTTTCATTAATTAATGTTTGAAGATTTGAATGAGGTGTCAAATTAATATTTAATTTTTTCCTGTTTTTTATTGTAATGTTTTTATTAAATTTCGTTTACAAAACTTCAAGTGTATACCCTATATTACAGTTTACATATCTCTTTACAATTATTTCGTTATTATAAAATTCGATTAATTTGCATAGTGTACTTTTGTGAGTGACTGTACGTATACACTTAAATAAATTAGACTATCCAAATATTTTTTGAATGATTTTGCTTTTTGGAGGTCTCGGGTTATTAAATTATTGTGCATTCAATTATTTTCCACACAAAACCATGTTCAAATTATGTTGGATAGTTTAAAAGATTAAATATAGAGGCCTCATGATATAAATTCCCGCTACACACAACCAATCAAATTTCGAAAAATGTCAAATTCAACCAATGGCAGTCGTATTACACTGATTAAATGGCATGGCTTCCGGCTTTTGTTAAAATTTATCAGCGATTGTACAGAACCTAGCTTTTGTATAATTTTTTTAGGCGAATTTTATGTTAATCCGGGCGCAATTTGTACACATTTCATTTACTATACAATTATTTGTATTAACGTTAATTATAACTCTACCAATATTAAAGTAATATACACGTTATCAAGCAATAGAATTTAATTAAATTACTCTAAAATATAATTATCAGTTTGGCTGATAAACAAACCAGTAGGCCGGTCGAACTCAATCTGACAGCGGCTGGTACGGTATCCATAGCAACCGCTTACCGTCAATATAAAATTCCTACATGCTTTTTAGAATAATTCGTTACTCATGTCGAAAGTAAACCATATTAATTCTTATTGTTATTAATAAATATTATTTTATGTTATTAGTTCCATTTAAAAATAAAAGGTAAATTTTTTGCATAAATCTGCTTTGAAGCAAATGGTTTCGACAAAATAATTCTTGAAAAAAATCCTCGACCTACGCACAATGGAAAATATGAGTCTGATTCATATCGAAAATCTATAACTTGCCTAATCTTTGAGAAATTGCTTTCAAACTTTGCATGAACATAGTAGTCGGTATAAGGGTAAAAGCTATTAAATAGATTCAACAAAAATTATTTCCCACACTTTTATAATATGTAGCCAATTCGTGTTACATAGTAATATGTACAGTGTGTACAAAGTAGTTCATCATATTTTGATAACCTCTGGCGGTTTTATTATAATATATAGGAAATAAGTTCAAGTACTAAAGTATTAAGGTTTCTCTTCAATCGTAAGAATTTGTTAAGAACAGAAACAAATGAACGTCGCAACGCTGTTAAAAATGAATAACTTTGGTTTTTTTAATGGCACACCCTGTATATTATGACATATTTGGATTCTACGGGGAATTCAAGACATATCTGATATAACATGTCCAGGTCTATCTAACTCCGTTTCTGAAATATTGACATTTGAAAAATGACAGTTTTTCCTCTTTCATATGATACAGAATCCAAATGATGCAACCTTGAGCCAAACAATTTGTATGTCCCTAGTGTTATTTGATAGCTTATAAAAAACTAAGATGGGAACATGCAAACTCTTTTGCTCTATATTATATCGTTTGGGTTCTGTAGCATGTGTGTGGAAAACTGTCATTTTTCAAATGCGAATATTTCAGAAACAAAGATAAATAGACCTGGGGTATGTATATCAAATATGATCAGAATTTCCCGGAAAATTCAAATATGACACAATATACAGGGTGTTAAAACCAAAGTTGTCATTTTTTATAGCTTTGTTTCTTTTCTTAGTAAATTCTTTTGATTTAAGAGAAATCTTACAATTTTTGTATTTGAACTTATCTCCTATATATTATAATAAAACCGCCAGAGTTTGTCAAAATATGGGGAACTACCCTGTACATAACATATGGGACAAATTTATTATTTATCATTCCAAAATAACTTAAGGAAAACCTGTGATACGTGTATAATTATTATTTGATTGCGTATTTTTGACATCAAATTAATATACATAGGGTGTCCCAAAAAAGAATGCCGGTGAGATTTTTTATTTTTTTAAATGGCACATCCTGTATATTTTCCCAGTTTTTAATTCTACCCAGAATTTTATGAATATTTGACAGTTTGTAATTTTTGACAGATTAAATAGAATCTCAAATTAGGATAATATTAGAGACGTGGGGAAACGTTGGTAACTGCTAAAAGTTTCGTTAAACTTAAAGTTTAAGTATTTTCTCCTCAACTCCTTCTTTAAAAATTCGTGCAGATATTTTTTTATAGAATCAAAAAATGTCAGTTGTAAAATCTGCAAGAGATAAGCTTTCCGAAAATGTATAATATTGCGTATCTGTTTACGGAAATTCAAGAAGTTTACTTCTAAAATCATTCGAATTGGCCACATGTGACACCAGTCCTCATTTAGCACTAAAAAAATTAAATGTCTTAGTTATATTTTGTAAAATATCTACATTATATTAAAGTTTAATATGTATACTGGTAAATCAAAAGAACAAAACACCTTTCCATAGTGCTACTGTCTCGAATTATTTATTCTCAACCATTTTCCAAGCTTGGTTAATAAGAGCTCTCAGAGGAAGTGGATTTGGTTAAGTCGCTACTAACAGAAGGTAGTTTGTAGAAGATGTTTCAATACTAAATCGATTCCCAATAGGTAGTGACCATCGACTATCGACAACGATATCCATCAATCTAAAAAAGGAATGTTTTAAGTGTTCCAAATACTAAGTGGAGATCGCTTAGAGAGGAAACCCGATTCCAACAATTATTGAAAAATAAATTAACAGCAACAGAAATTGAAGTAGATCCAGATATTGAGGACTTGAACACACTGATCGCGAACTCTATTAAATCAGCGTTAAATGAATGCGAAAGAAAAGTCTCTATGAAAAAAGATAAACTTAGTAAAGATACAAAACTAATTACGAAACATAGAAGAGAATTCATCGATAAATACTCAGCAAATATCAAAGAATTGGGAGAACTAAATAATTTTAAAAATATAAATTTAAAAAAATATAACCTAAATGAAATGCATGAAACAATACAAATGAAATAACGGTAAAAAAAAGGTATTTTCTCAAGGGAAGAAGGGCGAAAGAACATAAGCAAGTTGGCAAACGAAAACGGGCAAATAATAACAAATAAAACGGAAATCCTTAAAATCATCAAAAAATGTTATGCCGCGTTGTATAGTAAAGAACCAAGAAGCAAAGATACAAAATATGGGTACAGGATATTACCCTTGATGAAATAAGATAAGCTTTAAGGGATATGAAAAATAATAGAACAGCCGGGGATAATGGAGTTAGAGAGAGTTATGAAGGAGGCTGTAAAATCAGGCGGAAATCTTTTATTGGGGACACTGTGTAAGCTTTTCAATGCTTGTCTGGTACAGGGTACGTCTCCGCCACAATGGGATATTGTCACTCATTTATAAGATATTATTACAAAAAGAATAACAACAAAATTTGATTTCTATCAGCCACGTGAGCAGGCCGGTTTTCGCTCTTTTGGTACTAATGACCATCTACAAGTAGTAAAAACTCTTATTAAGAAACGTACAGAATGCAATAAGCCAATTATTTTATCGATTACGAAAAGGCTTTTGACACTATAAATCCTCAGAGAATGTTACAGGTCCTTACAGAATGCCGAATTGGTCATAGATACGTCAGCATTATTAAGAATATTTATGATAAGGTAAAAGCCTATGTAAGACTACATGTGGATACCGAAGATTCTGACACCGGGAGAGGAGTACGACAGGGTGATGACATATCCCCGAAACTTTTCACATCTCTTACTTAACCATCTGAGATTTGTCGAAGGTATAGTGTTTTTTGCGAATAGTATTTATAAAGCTGTTGAAATGCTGAGGAGACTTAATGCAGCAACCCGTTTAATTGAACTAAAAATTAATACCAGACACATATGACAAACTTAGTCATTAGTGAACCCATCATATTGAAAGGCAGTCATTTCAACAAATCAAATCGTATAAGTTTCTAGGACATGAAATACGAGACAATCAGACTTGCGAAATATGTAGAAGGATAGGTTTGGCTTGGGCTGCTTTTGGCCAATTGCGCATATACTTAAATCGAATATCCCCATACGTCTAAAAAGAAAAAAAATCACCCAATGCGTTCTGCCTGTTCTCACTTACGAAGCTGAAACACTAACTCTTATAAAAAAAATCCGCAAACAAAAATAAGCATTGCTCAGAGAGGCATAGAAAGGTCTATGTTGGATATTTCACTCAGGGACAGAATAACATACGAGTAAGGCAATTATCTGGAATTACCGATGCCATAGTCCCTTAAAATAAAACTGGGTTGGGCGTTTGGAACGATTTTCTGACCACGACTGGCTACGAAAATTGTAGAGTGGTGACCAAGATTGGATGCTTGTCAGAGCAGAAGCAGACCATCAACTAGATGGTTTGAATACTTCAAAAAAATTCGGACGAACTGGATTATGATAGCATTCGACAGAAAAGGATTGAATACATTATGGCAGGCCTATGTTCAGCAGGGGATGCAAGTGGCTGTTTGATAATGATGATGATTTTCCAAGCAAAATTTTGCAGAAAACCATCTATGCCAATTTTACCAGATAAAACTTAAAGGTCCCGGAATATAACTTATGAATATCGATCAGAACTAAAAGAGCATAAACCGTCATAGTTACCAATTATCTTTTTCTAACGTTTTTACTTATAATTCTTTTGGTATGGTAACTAATATCTTGTTATTTTCCTTTTTTTTAATCCTTTTCTTTTTCTCTTGCTATCTCCGTACTTCTTATTTACCTCCGTATTTCATTATTTTTATTTCTCCCAAAAATTTTAGCAATGATATTGTTTCAAATGTTTTATACCTAAATGTTTTAAGTCAAATTTTTCTAGGGAATCCTGAAACATGAAGATCTGAAAAGAATTTCGGGGGGTGAAAAAACATTATGAAATGAATTTCGACAGAGCTGAATCCAATTTTAGAGCAACTCCTCAATTATTAAAGTATTCACCTTCATTTTCTCGCAGTTATTTCCACCTGCCCGAAGAATAAATTAAACTCTTTGTTGCAGTCTGGCTGACGCTCGTGGCTTTTTAGTTTTATGGCAGAACATCGTCCTTCGTGGATGCAAGATAATAATATAACTTGATTTCGGCAGTATAACCATCATAGCTCAAATTTCAGTTCGAGAAAGAACAATTTTGTTAACGTTCGACTAAGAATTCCTTTTGGCATTCCCTTAATGTTTTTTGTTCGCTTCTGAAGTCAAAATTCGACATTGGAATATTATTTTAAATTCATGTTTTACATTTATATTGTCATCTTTTGAAGTTTTAATTTATTTTGTTTTTATTTATAAATAGTTTTGCATTTTTCCTAATATAAACTTTCATTTTTTAAATAAGACACCCTATTTAAGTGTTATTATAATGCGTTTAAAAGCCAGTCAAGCGAATTAAAATAGTTTTAAATTTAACTAGATGTCAAAAAATATAAAAGTTTATTCTATTTACAGTCTAATACTCAAGTTTTAAAACTTAAACAAATATATAACGTGGCTATGTTTCGCGTATTTTTTGTTATTTTTCTAAATGAAATCCCCTGTATTTTATATTAAAATTAAATAGAGTATAAAACAAAGATTTTAACGATGTACATGGTGTTTCCTAACATCGTTCGTAAAATCAAAGGTTCTCCCATTTTAAAATGAAAATGCAGTATAACATTTTTTCAGATGTCGCTTCGTTTTCAAAATACAGGATGATAAAGTTTTTTAACAACATTTAGTTGTTTATTATTATCTTAAATACACATTACCCGATTTTGTGGTGAATTAGCCGGGTTATTTAATGTAATAAGGAGCTAATTTAGTCATAACTATTAAAATTATCAAGTCCAATTGCGTCGCGTGAGGTTTATATCATCGACAAAAAAAGGGTACGCCACTGTCTTTTTAATTTCGATATTTTCAACTAATTTATCAACAAAAAATACAACTTTTTGTTTCTTGAATTATTTTCCTATCTGGCTTTGTTTTCGCGAAAAAAAATAAAAACCACTTTAATGTATGTATATGAATAACATAAAAAACTAATAAAAAAAATCACCTAACTAGTAAAAATTGGAGTGTACCTGTTTTTTTTAATAGTTTATTTCAGTCACAAAAATTTTAAACTGGTTTGGAGTACTATCAGGTTTAGGCTCAAGAATCACAGAAAATCTGAGTTCACAAATCAAGAAATGGCACAAATTTATTTTATGTGCGGTTTAGCGAATGGAAATGCAAGGGAGGCAAGGCATTTATATGCAGAACGTTTTCCTAATAGAAGAATACCATATGGAAAAAAGTTATAAATTTGCATCTTAGATTAGAAGAGCCCCGGAACTTGAAGAACGCGTTTTAAACATAGTGGAAGAATCTGCAGGCACGAGTACAAGAAAAATCGGAAACGAGCTAAATGTAAGTCACAAAACCGTATGGACTATCTTAAAGCATTAATGTCTTTATCCCTATCACATACAAAGAGTACAAGCTTTGTTGTGTCAGGACTTTCCAAATAGAGTTAATTTCTGTAACTGATTTGCAGAAAAATCGGTAAGAATCCCAAATTTTTCGAAAAAAATACTATTTACGGATGAAGCATATTTTTCAAGAGACCAAATTATGAATCGTCATGATAACCATATTTGGACTGAAAATCACCCACATGATTATCGAAGGACGTCAGCAACATCAATTTTCCGTTAATCTGTGGACAAGAGATGTCTAAGTTGGTCTGCATTTTTTTTCCAAAAAGACATACTGGTGAAGTATACTACAATTTCCTCGAAGATAATTTGCCGGTATTATTGGAAGCAGTGCCTTTAAGAACGAAAGTTTTGATGTGCTTTATGCATGACGGAGACCCTCCTCATTTCGCAGCAGTTATTAGGAATTATTTACATCAACAATTTTCTGATCGTTGGATAGGCAGAGGTGGCTTTCACCCATGGCCCGCCCGTTTGCCGGACCTTAATCCTATAGACTTTTATTTGTGGGATTACCTCAAAAAACTTGTTTATACCATATATATTAAAACTATAGATGAGCTTCAAATGCGTATTATTATGACAATTTAACAAGCCGAGTAGATGGATATTTACTAGCTCATGTAGGACACTTTCAACAATTTATTTGAACCGTATTTACTTATTTACTATATATTAAATAAAATAAGAATTTGGAGTATTTAACAGGTCCGTAATATTTATTTTCCGAAAAAATAATGAAAAATAGGTCATCGATTGCAATAGTTTTTATAAAAATGTCTGATTGAAATAATTTATTGAGATGCAAAGAGAATAGGTACAGTCCAATTTTTGCTAGTTAGGTGATTTATATTTTTTTATTTTTTTTTTGTTATGCATGGACATGCATTAAAGTGGTTTTTATTTTTTCTGGCGAAAATAAAAGACAGATTCGAAAATAATTCAAGAGACAAAAAAGACATTTTTAGTTGCTAATATAGTTACAAATATCTAAATTTACAAAAGTCAGTGGCGTACCGTTTTTTTGTCAATTATAATCGTTAAGAAACCTCCCGGGACGCTACCAGACTTGATAATTTTAATAGTTAGGGCTAAATTAGCTCCTTATTATATTAAATTACGCTGCGAATTACCAACAAAATCAGGTAAAGGGTATTTAAGATAATAATAAAAAACCGATTAAAAAAAACTTTAGCACCCTGTATCTTGAAAACCGAACGAGGTTAAGAAACACCCTGTATAACAATAAGGGTCTACGACCTACCGTTTCAGACTTATTACCGATGATCTTCAACATGTAATTTATTTTTTTATAAAAGTTTTCAAATTGTGTAATATTAAAAAATAAATATTTACGCAATAATAGTTATTACAGATAATATCGTATTCACCCTTTTGGCCTTCTGGAAGATTATCTTAATAAAACTTTCATTAACTAGAATCAGCAAATGATGAAACTTTGCTAATAAATTGAAGAATTTTTCCCTTGGTCCGAAAAGAAGGGAGAGGAATCAATGATGACTTTAAATTAATTCATCGCGAAAACTATTCCTATGAATACTTTCATATATTAGAGAGTTGTCAGTAGAGGCAGTGGCACATTGTTAGTTGTTATTTCCGAAAAAAAATCATAACCTTTTTGTAGGCCCTATATTTTTTAGTAAAACTAATTTTATTCTATCTGAAATGTTTTGTAAGATATTAGACCAAAACTGTTTTTTATTGGCTACGTGTGAGCACTCTGCACATTCTTAAACAGCCCCTCAACAGGTATCACTTGCAAAAAAATTCTTGCACTGTTTTTTCCGGACTATCAGGGTTTCAGCCAATTAAGAAATCATCATTCGTTGGTTCAGATTATATCAAATTAGAATTATTAGTTTCCGACGTAATTGCAAGATGAGTATTCTAGGACCTATTAAGATGAATAATTATAAAAAATTTAAACTCACAAAATGTCAGTCTTTTTAATCTGTGGTACGAAAACAATGTGGGGTACTGTTTAAAAAACAATATGTGGAACATCTAACGTTTCTACACACGTTTTTCGTATGTATTATAAATTACAATACCAGCGAAAGAGGCAAATACTTCACTGGCACACGCTGTTATACCATTTATTGTATAAGAGGAGTTCTCCAAATAAATAATTCACTCTTACATGCAAAAGATTACCAAATAAGTAGATGCTTCACTCAAACGACAAATAAATGACTGATTGTCGTGACAATGGTATCCAAAATCGTTTAAGATTCCCGCGATTGTCTCTATGCCTGTCCCATCAAAGATTCATTATCTTATTCATTATTCAGGGTTTGAGTTTCCCTTTTCTTTGTCAGAATATTAAAGATCCGCGCTCAGTTCCGAGTCAGTTCATCACATCTACGTTGTCGAATAAAAAGTTTTAACAAGTTTATTTTCGTCGAATTTCGTCGGCATTAAATATTGATTTGAACCCGGAAAAAGAGATACATTCGACTTTTGAATCACAAAGCCAAGCCGAATTTAAGTATAATTTTTATAACCCTTTTGTTAAATTCAAAACATAAAACAAGCTCAAAAACTCGGTCTCAGTTAAAATTTCTCCTGCTGACACGTCTTTCGCCATATTCTTATTTTTCCCCGTGTTTACACTTTTTAAACTTCTGAAACTCATGGCGAACTAAACATTTTTATTGACGTACATATAATAAACAGCTATGACAATAAAATCTATTAAAATACACAAGCTTCAGTCAACTATCTATATTAACAAATATGATCAGATGGAGTGCGTCACCCCTTATCAACCAGATAGCGGCAGTTTGGTTTGGTTGGGAACCTTTACATTGGTACAGTTACTCGTACCTGTTGCATGTGTTAGTAGCAAGAAGGACAGTTTACTATCTTTAAGTAATTTTTTAGGCAGCTCGTAAATTTACGCAACTAAAGCTATGAAACTACTTGCATGAAACTGGTTCCATGAAATCAGTAGCGTCTTCTCTCGTTCATTTGTGCAACTCAAAAATTTAGTAGTGTATCACCATATCGTCACCGATGAATATCTAATGATGGATACCTTGTATTTAATAAGACGAAGGGAAAAAGCGAAAGCGGTTTTGGGTTCATCCTGATTCAAGAAAAGCTATAAAAAATGGTTTCCCGCAGTAGCCGAGGAAGCAAGATCCCGTAAACTTTCCACAAACCTACAGGATAAGTACTGAAAGCTTCAATGATTCCTTCAGTGTATATAGCCCGCTTGCGCATCTGAGGACATCACAGACCTGTTATTGCGGAATCTCGAGCAGATAGAAGAGACCTATCCCTACAAGAATTGTTTGTGTGCGTTGACACTAAAAACATGCACAAAAGAGACAAGCCGACAGGTC
The DNA here is from genome assembly GCA_030620095.1 of Kuschelorhynchus macadamiae. Lineage (NCBI taxonomy): Eukaryota > Metazoa > Arthropoda > Insecta > Coleoptera > Curculionidae > Kuschelorhynchus > Kuschelorhynchus macadamiae. The sequence continues at coordinate 636,307 of JAUTXW010004531.1, read as the reverse complement.
TTTAAGATATTAAGATGCACCTAGTTAGCAGACTGAAGTCTCGTTATAAACTGGATTTAAGGCAAACTTCTTCTTCAACTAAGAATGGCTATGCCCAATCACCACCGTATCAAAAAAGAACTCTCAATCTGTCAATCCTTCGAGTATTTGGGTTTGATGAGGTTTCCCGTGTTAAATCAACTTAAGCCAAAGGGTCTACTCTTGGTGGTGCCCTTTCTTCTATTCAGTTAAGTTCCTAGAAGATTGGGAAGTTGCCCTTGCAGTTATCGGAAGAAAGTCTTGCTAGTAATAGGTCGCACGCAACTGGTCATTAAGCGACTAACAGTATAGATCTCAATCAACCGGTTTTGTAATGGTTGCATCGAAAATGGGTTGCATACATCCATGTTACAATTTCGTTCACTAGCGGTTTCATGCTTATGCAGGATTAGTATCATAGCTTTAGTTGCATAAATTGACGAGCCGCCTTACTCTTTTGCTTTCTATGTCCCGTATATTTGTACAATCTTTTTCGCTACCTAAAACGCTATTACTTTCAAAACATAAAAGAGACTCATAGTCTCAGTTTCGGTCAAAATTTCTACGGTGATACGTGTGTCCCTCAGAACATAATTACAATTACAAAAGCGTAAACAACAATTTTCATTTCATTTCATTTCACTTCAATTTCATCAATAGAAACTCTGAACATTAAAAGATATTCTAAACAACATTCATTCAATATAAAAATAAACTTAATAAACATTCACTACTACAAATTAAAACTATTTTTTTTTCGAACTCTTACTGTTAGAGTTATTACCTTTTGCATACATATATATCTTTAAAAGTACTCGATATAAAATAATTGACAGAAGTTAGATCGAGAGTATATGATTTTCTGGCATGACTTCCATTTTTGTTAATAATAAAATTATATCTTTTTGTTTAAGTTTATTCTTTCGCTCGCTCTGTTTCCCTCTTGAAAAATTCTCGTTGCATATCCTATCTAGCAATATTGTAAAAATACCGTAAAAAGATTTGTTATCAATATATAAGACAAAAGAAAAATTTTAAATAATGTTTGCAAAAAAGAACATATTAACTCAACAGAATGGTAAAATATCCTTATAATTATATTACATTAAACCTATCTTAACTTTATTTAAATATGTATTAATAAACCAGAAGTTCTATTTAAAAAAAATAGAAAAATTTAAATTTGTCAACACCACATATTACTTATAGTAATAAACTTGAGCCTTTTCGCAGTAAAAAAAGGTAAAACTTCCTATTTCTGACCGGTAGCAGAAGTTTTATAAAAGTTGAGACAATTGACGAAATCGTGTTTGCAACACAGTCGAAGTCTGAAGATAATAGGCAATAAATCCAAAACGCTAAACTGCCCCTCCATGTTATTAGATAATAAATACCATTGAAGGGAGTTTTTTAAATATGTAATAATATACCCGGTGTCACTAAATTTGATAAAAATTGATACCTATTCACGAAAAATCCCTGTATATAAAAAATATAATATAATATAACCTTCTGTATTTCGTTGTTTTAATAATTCTTACAAATCCAGAAAACGAAAATAAAAGTATCTAAGCCTATGGCGAACTTTTTGAAAAAGTTACCAAACCGTTTAGTCACCAAAATATACGTATTCTGTTTGTGAAAGAGACTAGCTATAGTCCACGTCATTTCTAACAAACAGCTCAAATCTCTACCGAGCACAGATGTCGGGGAAAGGCGTATGTTAATAATGTACTGTAAGTAATATGGGCTTGGATTGAAACAAAATATCAAATGATTTTGAAAGTATAATTAATATATATAGTAGAGTATAGTTTAGAAAAAATTATTGCTCGCGCTAAATATGAATAGTCATTTTTTTTTAAAGCTAGGAGAGTTTACTTTCTGGGTCCAGTATATTTGTGCAATAATTAAAGAAACTAAGCCTAAAGCTTTTTATTTAATTATTGATGGAGCTGCTTTAGTCCATACTTTGCCGCTAGAAGCAAGGCAGATGACGCTGAAAACTATAGATATAATTATTGTTTTTGACCCATATATAAAATCAAGAACAGACATAAAACTATGTTATAATACAAAATACCTTCAACAGGCATTTTGAAAAGAGTTTTGGGGTGAAACTCGTAGCTGCAATTAAGACTCATAGCAGGAACACATTAATGCCGAGTTAAAACTTGCAATTTCTAATAGGAAATCTGACTGAACACTGCCAAATAAAGAACCATCTTCACAAGATGAAACTAAGTCACAACCCTGATTGTAGAGGACATGCACTCCGTAATTAGCACAGAATAGTTTCACCACTCAGGGATTTCATATTAGGTGACCACACCATCCCCAGATCAGTCCAAGTCACCCTGGTGACATCACCTATTTTGTAAAAATAGACTGACTGAATGGCATAGGTTGAGCGATGTTCTCAGTGGTGCCTAATGCATGGCCCTTCCTCCATTAAATGATTCATAAGTACTGGAGAAACGACATAAACTAAGAAATACTTTTTAGAAACAAATAATATGTCCCTTATGTAAGTTTTTGTATTGTATCTTGCACTAAAATCTCTCCAGTTGCATTTAGCACCCATTTTTATGCATGAAGAATCAGTAAATTTCGGGTTATTCAAGGATTCATAAGTGATATAATACAAAACTTAAAAACATCTTTAGATTTTGTAAAATATACGGTATTGGTAAAACACGTGCCAGCAAATGGATGTCTTTTAGACTTAAGAATTAAGGAGGTCTCAAATATGTCTCTATATTTTTTAAAAATATAACCCTCTCTTACTTCTACTAGTTTTGAATTATCATTCTTCCAGCTGTTAAAGAATCATATGTGTGATACCCTGTATAAAAAGTAAAACTACACTAGTTGATGATAACGTGTTGATAGTTGACTATCAAACCTTGTTTTTGGTTTGGGATTATTGTCCTATCTAAACGAATGCATAATATCGTCCGTACAATATCATTTTAAGAGGCTATCAAAGAGAAATTAAATCCGCGATTCTGCTCCTGCTGGCCGATGTGGGTTAGCAACAGAAACCTCACCTCACCAGCGAATGAGCCGGGTGCTCAACCAAATAAAAATATAGCGGTTGAATTTGAAATGTCGCGTCGTTTAGTAAAGACTTTGTCGTTTTTTTACTAAACGATAATGAATTGATAAATCAATTGTTTCTAAGATGGATGGGTGAGAGCTCAAATTTAAATATTTCTTTGTATATGTTGATTTATGTTGATTTACTCAAAACAGAATATCGTTCTCATTCATTAACACATAAGGAAGGGAATGGCAGCATCTGACTCAATTTCCACAGTGAACTTTATATTAGAATATTGTTGGTTTAGATGATATAAAATTGTAGTTACATTTTCTGCTACATGTGGTCATATTACACAAGTATCATCAACATATATGAACCAACACTTAGTAAACTCGTTCTGTCGGACTCAAATTATGTTTCTTTTTCTTGGTTTCACAATGTTTCGAATACTTCACTATACATTTGAAAATGATTGGAAATTGTTACCATTCCAAACGTTGTGAAACCAAGAAAATAAAAACAACGCAAGTCCTACGAATGAATTTAGTAATCATTCTACATTGTCTAAGTTTAGAGCAGTTTTCTCGAAAGGTTCCATGACGATATATGCTACCACGAGAAATACCGAAGATAACATGGTGTTTCCGAGGTTTGCTTATAAAGATTACATTGAAAAATGAATGCTAAACATTCTCTAATTACTTTAGATCGATTGTAAGATGGTTTAAAATATTGGCTAATATTTACCTACTTTGTAAGATGGCGAAACTATTGCACTGATAATGGGACGTACGGCGATTGGCTTTAGCATTTTTGGACGTCCGTACAACTAATCTTCGTTCGCTCTCGCTGAACCCCAGCCCACAACATGACAAATGATTAATGTTAAGAACACCAAAGTTCGTACGTCAGTCTCGGCATTTTATGAAAGAAAGAATAGAGAGTATCAAAATCTTTAAGCTCCCTGAGAATTTCAATAAAGACGCAAGCTACATCACGTACATCTCGTACAGTGACGATCCCTGAAGATGCTTCGTATTATCGCAGGCGAAACGTCGAAAAGTAATTCCAATATTACATAGTCTTTCGTACTATTCCTAAACCTGTGCAAAGACAGTTTATCAAACATTTTAAAATTCGTTAAAAATATACCAAGAGCATTTCTCTTTCAAGAAGGATTATGATTTCTAAAAATTTAGATTACTCCACTTTTGTAGAGCAGTTTATAAATTATTAAGTAATTTTAAATTATTAACGTTTGTTCTTCTACAACTTTTGCAATGAATAGTTATTTTAATTTTTATTGTGTTATCAGTTTCTCTTCATCTATAAATCACTGTGAAAAAATATTTATGGGTAAATCGGCCAAGAAAATCGCTGGAAATTATTTTCAACTTCGAAAAATGGCCGCTGGGGCTCGTAACAGCTACTCAGAAATGGAAATACCCATTTTCTCTTGAATTTTCCTTATTAAGGTTTGTCGAAAATATAAGCATTGTATTCTTCAGGCAATTATGTACCTTTTTGCTATTTATCTTTTTTTTATTTTCAATAATAAAGTGGTGGGGGAAGGTCAAACTTTTATATCTTTGTTTTGGATGAACTTGGTGTCACAAAAAGCGTAGAGCTATTAACTGTACCGTAATGACTCTATTAGTGGTCACTAGATAGCGTTTTTTCGTAATTCTCTAACTAACTCTAACTCTAAACTTTTTTATCACAATTTAATTTAGGGTTATAAAAGGTATCGAATAGTGAAATAAAAAATCCGGATCCGTATTTAAATTAAAAAACTTGATGATGATCGCCCGAATCCTAAACGTCGGATTAAATTCAACTTCAACTTCAACTAATCCTAAAATGAAAAGAAAATAATTTTCACTTCATCATTGTCACTTTTTCTCCTCTACAAATTGATGAGGTTAGATTTTCAATCTGACGTTTCGGATCCGGGCGACCATCATCAACTTTTTTAATTTAAATATAGTCCTGGATTTTATAACCTTCAATTAAATTATGACAAAAAAGTTTTTTTTGACGAAATCCGGATTATTTGAAGAATTACGAAAAAACGCCATCTAGTGATCACTAATAGAATCATTACGATACCGTTAACAGCTCTACGTGAAGAACAAAAAAACGACTTTTTCTGCTTGATATCAGAAAAAGTAATCGGTTCATCCAAAACAGAGATATAAACGTTTTACCATTTTATTACTGAAAACAGAAAAAAATGAGACCATTCTTAATTGGACACTCGATACATATATACTAAAATACATAATAAACATGCATGCTGCATAACTGAGCATTACATCAAATGTGAAGATTAAAGGTGAAAATTTCGATGAAAGTGGAATGAAAACGGTAGGTGAGATGTGAAAATTCGCATTTTCGTAAGTTTTTTAAAAAAAACTATATCAGCTTTCAATTCCGCCCCAAAACCATGCAATCGATACAAAACTAACAACACAATTAACATTAACAGAATTTAGAATACCAAACTATGGGTCTATATTTATTGACGTCATGTGGTAGGCACCCTTAAAATACCTCTGGGCCGTTTTTTATACTTTAGATAATGTGTAAGCTGTGTGCAAAATTTGGCACTAGCACTGAATTATTTTGTTCTTAAAACATGCGCTATATTAATAGGAAACAAAAAACAACCATTATCAAATCAAAATTGCCTGCAAATTATGTTAGCCTCTTACTACTGATTAGTTGAAATGCTGCCAATCCAATTAATTTTGAATTATTTCTCTTTTATTTTAAAACTATTTGAAAAATGCTGAAATTTTAGCCCACTGCCCACTGCGTAAATGTAAAATATTTACGAAAGATGGATCATACATTACTAAAGTCGATCAGAAAAGGACTCGTCAGGCCAAAAAAAAATTATTAGCATTCCAAAATGCCTTCGTCTAATGCAAATCTAAATAAGACAAGACCGATAACTATCGATATTGTCTTTTCTTTGAACAAGATTATTTCTTGTGCCGATCTAATCACATTCATCTTCATAAATATACAGGTGGTCCGTTTTTCAAGCAATAAATACTGACGACGACCAGTTCAAGATGACCAAGTAAAGAACATGCTTAAAAGAGTCGTTTCTGCAAAAACAGTCATTAGAGTCTTTACGATTGAACCGATAAGGAATGACATTAGTATAATCGAGCTACTTGTTGTATGTCAATGCAGTTTATGTTTGAATAAGTACGTTCTTCAAGCGTGTACTATATGGGTATTCGATGGTAAAAAGTTTTAACAGAGTATAAAAATAAATCTTTTTCAAATTGCCTCTGCGGTGCGGCGTTTCCACTTTTGCATTGCGGTAATAGCCTCAGTAAATTAGGAGATAAAATTCTATTGTACCTGTGATTGGAAGAGAGAATGTCTTTAGTATGGCCGCCAAACTAATAAGAATTCATTTATTAAAATAAATTCGTTTGGGCTTTAGGCAAATTCAAAACGTTTAACTCACTAAAATAATTCCTGAATACCCATTTTTTTCTACACAGTGGCAAGAAAATGTTTCTAAAAAATCCTGAATTATTGATTGTTGACAAGTCACTAACAAAATAATAAAGCTGCAGCATGGAAGGAAATTATCTAATTCAAACAATATGCAATCCTTCGTTGTGTATAAAAATAATAAATCGGCTTTTATTTGTGATAAAAATATAGTGCATTATTACGAACAAAAGCAAAAAAATTATTACTAGGCACAAGCCAAACCAGGGCGAGATTTAACTTAATAGATATTCTTACATTTAACCCTAGCTGGCTGTCTTAAAACTAATCTAACCACAGTGAAATGACATAGACATATCTAAAGTTGCACAATTACACATTTCAAATTTATAGCACATAAGCTATAATTATTTAAGAGAGAAAAAAAATACAAAACTGAATTAATGCTACTGCGTTGTCAGCAACTGGAGACTATACCAGGTTTTAAATGTTTTTGGGCTTAATAATTTAAGTTCATTATTTAATTTATTATACACATGAACAGCTTGATAGCTGAAACACTTCCTTTCACAAGGCCGTCGAGTATCTAGGGATACTAAAAAGACATTTGTAACGGTTAGCCCTTTGGTAAGTACGAAACCCAGAAATCAGTCTGTCATTCAGAAATGAGAGAGTTGCAAAAAAGACTATATTTTGAACAAACACTGCAAAAAACAAGTATCGTCTATTATTCATATTGAGCCATTATAGCTCACAAAGTGAATCAAATATATGGTCGTATTTACGAAGAGAACAAACAAAGCGACAACAAGAGTTCTGTATACCCACTGTTTCTTTAATATATTGAAGAATGGACCGTAAATAATTGAACAATAATTGAAATTTGATAATACCAATGACTCTGACAACATAATCTAATGTTTTTTTGACAAAAAGTGCCTGTTCGCAAGTAGCATCTTAAGACAGTGAAAAGCTTTTTGTACAAAAACATTAATCTGATTAACGATTCTCAGTTTTGTGCCGATTAAATACCCAATGATTTTTCAATATTCTTAACTGGTAAACAAACTCATGTGAATCTGCAAGACCTTATCAATGTTTATTGTTTTATTTATGTTATTCTCACCGTAACCGTAAAACGTAACTAAATATTTTTAGGGTTCAAAAGTAAATTATGCTTTTCTGAAACTTTATTTATATTTCTTAATTCCTCTAATATTTCTTAATTCCTCTAATATTTCTTAATTCCTCATTTAGCACATATTCACCTATGTGATAATTACTGGATAAAAACTGCAGCTTATCTGAGTATCATCGGCGTAGGCTTAATAGGCGCAGTTCTTAATGCCTCTAAGAACATCAGAGGAAAATATTATAAATAAAAGTGGTCCCAGATGAGCACACCTGATATCGCCGTATAATTCAATCTTTTGGCTTAGATTACCCAGATAAGAACATATTCCAATTTTTAATATTTATAACTAAAATATTTTAAGACACTCAAATATTTTACAAATAGTTCATTGTAATATTACATTCATATCGTTTTTCATTTTAAATATTGAAATTACTTTAGCAATTTCCATTATTTTTACGGAAAAAAACCTCCATGAATATAAATGAAGAATGTAATAAGTATAGGTATTCATTCTTTTTTTATATTTTTAATAAATTAGGAATCTTGTCAAAGCCAGCAGATTTTTTTGCATCTAAAAGATTAATAATTCCTTCCATTTCATTCTTTGGTATATTTTTCAATCAATTCGGTATATTTTCGATCAATAAAAAAATTTTCTTCTGTGGTTTCAATATAGTTGTTTATTGCTTGAATTTTAATTGCAAGTTGTTCTCATATATTTACAAAATGATTATTCATTTCATCACTTATAATTATTTGGGTATCTTCAATTTTCCTATCATTCACCATTAGATAATCAATATTTGTTCTTGTTTTTCTTGTTTGGTTTGTTAATATAAAATTTAAATTATCCGAAATTATTTTTTGATTTTTTACTTGAAAATTGTTCCTTAAAATAATTTTGTTTGGCATTTTGTATTGCTTTTTTTGACAGATTTATTATAGACGTCGAAGATTTCTTCAAAATATTTGTAAATTTAGGTTATTTCTCGTTTCTGCATGAAACTTATCTCTACGTTCAATTAATTTTGCTAATTCAAGATTGAACCCCGATTTGGAATTTTCTTTTTTCAAAACTGGATTTTTAATTAATTGCTTTAAACTTTATAGGAATGGAAATAATCTGTATTTGATGGTCACTAAGAACACTTGTTTTAGCTGTAGCTCTATTATTTTAACCGAATTAATCAAAACATGATCTATAAGTGTTGAACTTATAATAGTTTCTCGTGTAGGGATGTTTGCGTTACATATTATATATATAATATATATTGGAGGAAAATATATCTGATAAGTTTTTGTTTCACTGCTTTTTTATTAAGAAGATTAATGTTCACGTCGTCAATAAAAATACGCTCCGTCTTTAATTTACAGTTAGCTGTTTCATTTTTTTTGTCGAATGTATATTCCCCACAAAAGTAATTTAAATTCTATTAAAATGTATGAGATATCACATTCAATTTTTTCCAGAACTTTAAAGTTTATATTGTTTCTGACAAAAATTCTCAATCCTCCACCTCTTTTTCTCTGGTAGCATATAAGGTTTTTAAAATTTGTAACAACTGACCCAAGTTTCGGTTAATACAATCAACTACAATTTCAATTTTTTTACTGATCTTGAATTTAAATATATTTGGAGAAAATCCATTGACTTATTTTGTGAGGATTGTAGATTATTTTTTGTTTAGCTTCTTTTATTTTATCTTAGTGAATTTGACATTACATCCAGAGCCATAAAACAAAAAAAAAATTAGAATTCTATGAGAATGACAAAAATAACTTTTTCACGCCCATTTCAGTGATTTTCACACTAATACGAAAATTAAAATACTTTTCATACTAGTACGAAAAGTATAACACTTTTCGCACTAGTGCCTTCAAGGGACCCTTTTCACATTGAACACATTGGGTGTAGAAAATTTCACTTTTAGCACGCTCGTAGAAAACACCTATGCTAAATTTTGACGAAATTATAAGTACACCGGGTGACCACGAGATTACTTTCCGGCTGCCATTTTTTTATTTCTCTATCGATATTAACGAAATATAGTAGGGTTATTACTCTAACAAAACGTCATTTTTATGCATCTATGACGAGTTTTTCCGACTTCCGGTTTCACCGGAAATTACCCCAACTTTTTATTTTTTAATGGGACACCCTGTATATTTTTGGTTTTCTGGATTCAACAGATCGTTTTACGTCCGAGTGCGCTATTTTTATATCGAATTTTTTCCAAATTTTATTTTTAAATTAAATTTTCCTTTTCGATTTAAAGTGCCATGATCAATATGATCATCCTAAAATAACTACGTACTTTACCCTCTTTTAGAAAAATACTAACTTAATTTTATCGTTGCAAATCTTTCATATACAGATCCTCACAGAATAATTTGTTATGGATGGTAAATATCTAAAGGACAGGGGTTACTTTAATAAGTTTCATGGGACACCTGATGTTAGTAGTTTACCGCAAAAACTAAATAAGAATCTTTATTTTTTTTTTAATATATTAGCAACGCATTTCATAAATTAGGCAAACTAAGTATATGAAGAGTGTTTTATTAATGTAAAAATTGGTTTACCAGTTTGTTTAAATATCTACCTATTTGTTGATATTTCTGCATTTAGTAATGTTATGAAAGTGATATGCTTCCATTTCAGTTTTTCCAGCTAGGGCTACATTTTAGTATTGAAGTTTAGAGCCCTCAATCAAAAAAGTTTGCAAAAATAAAATTAAGTAAAGTACCTACGTATAGTCATTTTAGGACGATCATGGCACTCTAGATAGCAAAGGAAAATTTAATTTAAAAACAAAATTCGATATAAAAATGGTACACACGGACGTAAAACGATCTGTAGAATACGAAAAACCACAAATATATAGAGTGTCCCATTTGAAAATCAAAAGTTGGGGTCACTTCCGGTGAAACCGGAAGTCGAAAAACTCGTCATAGATGCACAAAAATGACGTTTTGTTAGAGTAATAACCCTAACAAATTTCGTAAATATCGAGTGAAATAAAAAAAATGGCAGCCGGAAAGTAATCTCGTGGTCAGCCGGTATAGGTAATGTCTCTACATTACCTATACCTATGTATATAGGTAATTCACGGTGAATAGATATTAGAAAATATCAACTATTAATCGGGTTCACATGCGTATCTTTACTTTTTAAGGTCTTTCTTATGGTGTCACTTTTCAATTGAATATGGCATTAAATCTTTTCCGATTTTTTTTTGTAAAACAGAAAAACTTTTACTTCTACTTAAACGGAGACTTAAACCAGTAGTTAATGCCATAATAAAGATAATAGAACATTAAGATAAGAATATACCATTGATTTTGCCCTAGGTCAAACCGTTTGGATTTTGTAGCCTAGCCTATTCCTGCCCGAAATTCTCAATTTTCAAAAAAAAGTATACATTACAAAATATTGCCTGAAAATAGAAAAAAAATCAATTTTATCGATGGGCAAAAGGAGAGATTCTGTACAAGAGATTTTCAGTAAAGCTTCGTTAACCGTTTGCAGGTTTCTAAAGCTTACAAAGGGTTTAGAAATTTATTATAAAGCGCTAATACAAATTAAATTTCAAATTATTTTGCCTCAAATTACATCGTCATATATATGTACGGATTATGTATGTCTGAGGCCCTTTTGAAACTTTGGCTTAATATTTAAATCTAAGTCCTTTCAGGATTATTCCCATAAATTTGCTTGGTGTTTCTATACGACAATGGTCTCTCGATATAACCATACATAGAGGAAAGATTTTAATACCTAAAAGCTGATCCATGAAAGGAACAGGGAATAACAGTGGTAGCTCGCCAGGGGACGCGGGTGAAGCGCCACTTCACCTACATTTTCCAATCAATTTACTTAAAAATAAAAGTATTTTTAAAATATTAAGCATTTTATAATTTACATTTTTATTATAAAAATGTAGTATGTTTTATATAAATTTACATTATTTACTTAATTATACTATATATATTTTCTGTCAAAACTAGTGCGTTATATACTCAAAAAATAATAATGACTTAAAAACGTAGCGTGCTGAACACCTTTTCATAAGAGCGACCCGTTGAGGAATCACAATCAGCACTAACAAATTCATATATAACAAATATATATATATATATGTATATATGTATATATATATATATATATATATATATATATATATATATATATATATATATAATATCCGTAAGCCAAATAAAGATGGGAGCGGCATAAAACTGCTGCTGAATGTAAATTAGTGCGTTCGGACCATCATCGGAGGCGGAAGTAGTTTTGCAGCGATCGAATCGAATCGAAATTAGCTTTAAGATATAGGTACATAACTGTTTTTTAAGAACAAAAAAATATATTTAAAATATTATAAATTCATATTATTTCCCTTAAGTATTAAAAAATGCTCCAAAGCTATGGATAATTAACATCTTAAAAAGGTTAAAAAATAGCCATTTTTGGGGGCGTGGCACCCCGAAAAGCGCTTCACCCGTTCTTAAATCCACGAGCCGCCACTGGGGAATAACAATATTTTGTATACCCATTAGATCAGGCGGCAGCTGTACCAAATCGAGTTAAAGAAAATGTAATTTATATAGTAATAGTTTACTATTAGTAGATGTTAGAAAGCCTAGTAGTCCGAAGCCGAAGTCCGTATATTTTTCGGTTTTTTCAGAGCGTCGTTTGATACACTGTCGAAAAAATTGAAGAATGAATTTAAAATCCTCAGACAACCTCTCCGAGGTCTTCCGAACACTCTATGGAATGGTCGGGATCGATTTTGGAAAGCATTTTTTTTTTAATTTTTGGCTGTCTCAATTTGCTTTAGATAAACTTTACATCGATCCCGGTTCTGTAAAAAAAACTGACTGTATCGGATAAAAACTAAAAAAGTTACATTTCTTTGGCAACTGAACTAAAAACCCAACGATACCTTTAATTAGAAGTCAAATATAGACTAAGGTACACTTTTCACATAAAAGCAAAGCAGATTCAAACACTTCAATAATTTTAGAGACTTAAAATGATTACTTGGGTATTTCTGAAATTGATAGGATAAAATATAGAACTTCTAGGGCGGTAACCAAAATTTGGAGGGACGCTATACTTTTTCCAATCATTATTTTTATCTTTTAGCGAACTATTGAAAAAACATCATAATTTTTTTTTAAACACATTGCGATAATCGCAATTTGCTTAGACTTTTTAATGACAAAACGTTTTTCTTTTCTCGTATCTATCCTCTTTCAGAATATTTTTTGTTTTTGTTGTAAACTTGAACCGTGTAGGCACTAGAGGGCGATCAACTGATTCTTGCATTAGACCTAATAAAATAATCAAAAATTAAATAAATAAATGCTTTCCAAACTTCGATCCCGCCCATTTTAAGTAGTGTTCGGAAGACCGCAGAGGGGAACGATTTCTGAGAACTTCAAATTAATATTTCAATTTCTTCGACAGTGTACCAAACGACGCTCGGCAAAAATCCGATTTTTTTTAATAATAAACGAAAAACGAAAATAATACGAAGATCGATTTGATACCGTTCGAGAGCATAAGTAAGCTTTAAAGATTTCAAAGGTTTATCTGAAACCGTTTCCGAGATATAGCGACGGGAACTGAAAAAGCACATTTTGACACGACGACGAAGTCATCCCCTTACAAGCTTTACTAATAGTAGAGAATTACTGCGTACATTATATTTTCTTTAACTCGACGAGTTAAAGACGTACTGCCGCCCGCGCCGCCCGGACTACGTGTCTATGAGCTGTTATTTTGTCTATGGTTTATGACAAATATGATCAAAATGTTGTAATATACAAAGTTTTTGTGTCCAAAATAAGTAAAACATTAAAAATGTTCTACAGAAGTAAAGGGAAATTCCCCATATACTGATTGACCGTATTTATATAATAGTTCCAAGACTTTCCTTCTATTTGTAAAATTCACGATGAAAAAAACATTTGATTTTCAAAAATAACAAGCTTTTATGCAACAGCTTTCTGAAATACAATGTATCTATTTCTGATTAATCTATTGTCAATGGTTCTCCCAAAATTAAGAAACTTTCCAAGTTTGTTTGCACATTAGCAGATAACTATATAAAATTAAAAAAGGTAGCCTGCTTTCGCCTAGACTCGAACCCGGCAGTTAGGATAATTCAATTTTACGTTAGTTTTATACCTACAAAGTGTTGCTTTCTAGCTTATTTTAATGTCTTCTTTCCGTCATGGGATTGACCAAACTGGATGAAACCTACAGCTTAACGTGGATTCCGAACCACATTCCTCAGTCACTCTTAATGCCCGGCCCACACCCCACCCTCAAGCTGTCAACCCTTGGGTTACGGTGTAGCCTTTGATTTTAATCAAGTGACCTACCGACTGACAAGTGTGTATCTGCGTCAACAACGCCTATCTACCCACATTTGATGTCAATTAGCATAAATGGGGGTGGTCCATGAAGTAGATATTTTAGACTTGTCGGTGTTGGATTTTATTACCACTAATATCGCCTGGAGACTTAGAAAAGTCTATATGTACCCACTAGGATTCGAACCTGGCCTGCCAGAACCAACGTCAGAATGTCCAGTACGATAGTGCACTGGACCACCTACCGGCTTGCTATTCAGTGTTCCTTATGTTTTCTCTGTTTTGCGGCGTTATAAGATAATTACACAGACACGCGTTAGCGTCTACATCACCCATAGAATACGATCTTAACACACAAGTCAGGTTCGGCGAGCATAAGATACGGTTTAATCCCAAGAACCATAATTTCTTAGTTGACTAAAGCCGTGAAAGCTTTCGTTCTATGAAAAGTAGCCTCATCCGACATAATGAAATTATTTAAAAGGTGTTTTTGATTTTCGAGTTTTCAAGAAGGTTTAAAAGCTGTTGGAACATGTTTTCACGGATGGATAGTCAGTTTCTTTAAGACAGCCATGTCAAACATGCAGCCCGCGGGCCGCATGCGGCCCAGTGAGCATTTTTCTGCGGCCCAAATCAGTTTTGAAAACAGCCAGATAATGCGGCTCGCGCACAAGTTGAAAACCGTTATTGAAAACGCGCGCCGCTGCCACAACGATTGGTATAATAAAATGTACAATTGTACATAATGCCATCTATGTTTAGGAGGCTGAACTACACATACTCAACCTAAAACCTATAGCCAAATGTTATCTGGCTTGTTCCATGAAATTCTATCGCGCAAAAACACAGATGACGCTATTTGAACATTCTGGAAAGAACTCGAGAAATCACAATCCGTATATAGCCGTGTTCGATTGAGTTCAGTCATTCAGTGTTTGGTCAGTTATGAATCAGTTGGGATATAGTTTCGAGTTGAGTTGCGCACTTATTGTTACAATACTTAACAGTACTTATTATAATTTATTTCGGATTCAGTTTTTAACATGTCTCTTTCAAAACCAAGTGGAAGTAAGAGGAAACTTGTAGATGAGCATCGTATCTTTCAAAAAAAGTGGGAATTAGAGTTTTTTTGCTGTGAAGTGAAAGAAAAAATTATTTGTTTGATTTGTAATAGTATAGTCGGTGTCCCAAATTTATATAATATAAAACGTCACTAAGATATTCATAAAACTATGATAAGTATACAGGCATGGTCAGAAACGAAAAGTTAAATAAGTTAAAATCACGGTTGAAAGATCAGCAGCTTATGTTTACACGTCCAAAGCAAGAAGATGAATATGTCCTTCAAGCGAGCTACGTACTGCCGGAGTTGATCGCGAAACACTCAAAACCATTTGTTGAAGGTGTATTTATAAAAGAGTGCCTTGTAAAGGCCGCGGAAACTGTAAGTCCCGGGAGCGTGAAGGCATTTCAAAATATATCCTTGTCCCGGAATACTGTCGCTAAAAGAGTTACTGAGTTGGCTGCCAATATAAGCGATCAGATAAAAACAAAATCAGACTCTTTCATTGCATTTTCTATTGCCTGTGATGAAAGTATGAATAAGTGTGGTGTGGCGCAACTCGCTGTTTTTCTTCGTGTGATTGATACAGATATCAATGTGTATGAAGAATTACTGGAATTAGTACCATTGCATGATACAACAACTGGGAAGGATGTTTTCAATGCTGTTTATGGACTTCTGCAAAAGTACAATTTAGATTTGGTAAAACTGTGTTCCGTTGCAACAGACGGAGCTCCTTCAATGACTGGAGTAAAAAATGGCTTCGTTAAAATATTACAAAGATCAGAGAAACGGGCAGTGACAAACCAGATTTTCATCATATTAATTATATAATACACCAAGAATGCTCAAAAGTGATCAAGTTGGAAATTGGAAAAGTAACAAACAGTTAATATGCTTTAAAATACCGCGGGACACTCGGTACTTTTTATTGAATACATTAAATGCCATTGAATATAAATCTAGCATATTTCAAATTACCGAAATAACGGTCAGTGATTTATTCCATTTCACTTATCGTTCATAGAAAGCGTCAAAATAATTCTGTATTCGCAGATCTTAATAAATCATTATGTGTCATTCTGTATAACTGCGAACATACTGGAATGCATGGTTGAGACGATTATGCTATTTATAGTACATTCGAACAAATTACTTACCTCGTGCAGACAACTTCTTTGTGTTTATTATTTTGGCCGCAAATTCCAGTCCGGTTGATTTTTGAACGCATCTTCTAACTACGGAGAAAGCACCCCTAAAACAAACATACAACTGATTAGCAAAACATGCAAGTAAACAGAACACTATATTCAAGTATTTTATGAATATGAAATAATAAAATAATGCTTTTCAAAAATCTGTTAGCAAATGAAGAAAATCGATATTTCTCGGGAAGAAAAATACCCTTAATAACCCACAAAACACTAATTTTACTTTCGCATAATTCACCATTTTCAAATATGAACATAGCAAACCATATATATTAAATTTAACAACATAATAAAACTTCAAACGCCGTTTTCTCGAAAATTAATGGGTATGTCAAAATTCGGTAAAATGGGCTCATTTGATTGGGTAAAATATTGTTATTTACGTCTAAAATAAAATCGAAGCCATCACCAGTATAGGCGCCGTGACCCTTAGAACTAAAAATAACCATTGCCCCAAACTTAAATTTTCAAAATTTCATATTTCTAAGAAATTTTTGTTATTTGCACCAATTTGATTAGTATAGTGATTACTGAAATATACAGGTTGTATCACTAAACTCAAAAATTCTCGGAAATTAACGGGGTTATTAAAATTTTTTAAAAAGTGCCATTTATTTGAGTAAAATTACTTAGCTCTAAAAGAAAATCGATGTGAGTTGCACAAAGTTTAAAAATCTAAATTTCATATGGACGTCTATTTCTAAGACTATTTTGTTTTTTTGTACCAAATTCCTTTGCTATATTCGTTTCTGGGATATAGCGGACTCTGACAATAATTTTTATTTAATAACTTATTTTGCAATTTTTCTCCTTTTGTTTCTTGGTTTAAATCCTGTCTCAAAGACAATATTAAGCTATAAAACCAGCTATATTTCAGAAATTAATATAGCAATCAATTTGGTACAAATAACAAAACACTCTTAGAAATACACGCATATCTGAAATTTAGACTTTAAACCGTCTATGTAGATAATCATAGGACTACCTCAGCTCTGGATTTGAAGAAACAGTGGACTGTATGTGTAATACGTCATCAAATATTGAGTTTAAAAAATTAAAAGTCACTAAATAACAATATAAATGCGGCAGCTTTAAATGTCAAAACATTCATTAAATGGCCCCGAACTGCAGTGAGTAATTACTTGGCTATAAGCTAGTAAGCTACTGGAACTGCATTCACCACAACTCCAATGAAAATTATGAACGCTGCAGTACCACGTAACCAGCCGATTTTATGATCTAGAGCGGATTGAAATCGGCTAATCGGCTCCGTCTGTATTCGTCGAGGTTCTTCCCTACCGAGCGACGCGCTCAATGCAGTGTACACGGCAAGCAAAAAAAATAGATACGTGTGGTTTATATTGCCATGACCAGTAAATTTAAAGCGAATAAATTTCTTTGTTTTTAATAAAAACGAAAGAGTGCAATTATTTATTTTTTCTTGGCATCACTACGCCTATACCAATGATGGGATCGATTTTCTTTTAACCTAAATAATTACATTTTACTAAATTAAATAACTACTTTTTACCAAATTTTGATATCCCTGTTGATTTTCGAGAAATCTACTGTATATCTCAGTAATCAGTATAGTAACCAAGTTGTTGTAAAATAAATTTGAGATTTTTCTTCTCGCAATTGTTCAGTTTCTTCTTGGCGTCGCGGCGTCTATACTGGTGATGCGTAAAATTTATTTTAGTCGTAAGTATTTTCATTTCACTCCTTCAAATGAACCCCTTTTTAAGTTGAACACCCTGTTAGGTATACATCAATTTAAAATTAATTAAATGTTTTAATTTCATTGTACTTTTATAGTTTAACGTAGGCTGTTCTAAAGGGCTTTTGTCACTATATGTCTGTGCCAATGATACATTTTACTGTACATATCGAAATAACTAAACCAATTAATATGTCATTAATAAGTCTATGACCTAGATGATCCTTAAATAGCTCAGCTAAAATTGAAGTTCAAGACTTTCCTTTACATTACACTACATATTCGTCACAGCTAAAAAAACTACAATAGTATAGTATTTAAGCAAATGATTCATAAGGCGTAGAGTCCCATACAATATATGTCAAATAAGTAAAATACCGGGGCTCGTTCCACCAAACTGTCACTCCCTTTAGTTAACACCATCGATCCAGAAAACATGTCTGTTATGACGAGGACAGCGGATTCAAGTTTAACTCGAACGAAGTTTAAATACCATAATTTTATGGCTTCAATTTGTATATATTTTTAATACAGCTCACCATAAAACCAAACACTTTACACGACTGTGATATTACAGATTTATAAAACCGAGCAAAAAGCACGTTTTATAAAATGTAATTAAAAAAACTGCTTCTGGTTTTGTACTATAGGATACGTTATATTTTCCAATAGTAAAGTAAAATGTATCGTTTTTTACCACGAACGTTTGCTTGTTTGCTCAAGCATTGATTTTAAAAGCCAACGACTCAACCAATCTTTTAAAGGCTTAAATTTAATGACATATGTTAAATAAATAGTATAAAAATATTAAATAGGTACCATAAGACCGACTCCTGTTAAACTGCAAAGGAACCTGTATAGTAGGTACGTTAATTCATAATCTATGACACATTATTGTTACGTTCAAAACAACAATGATTTATAAACTTTAGAATGGTTCTAAAATACATTCTTTAATTTAGACTCTATTTTTTACTAAATGAAAGCTATTTTTTTATACTTTTCATATTTTATACCGCTGGTACTAAAGTAAGCATACTGTTTTTATCTATCTAGTTAAAGAAAGGAGTACAATTTAAGGTCAAGAAAATGCCTTTAAAAAATTGTTACGTAAAAATCTTGATTATATTAAAAGCGTTCGGAAAACAAACTTTTCTGAAAAACAGTTTTATACCTACAATATTTATTCACACAATCTTGTACAAAAAATATAATATAAACCTTTTTATATAACCACAGTCTAAGAGCAATATAATGGACACGTCTTATATAAACTATTTTTCCACAACCCACTAAGAAACCACATTAACAACCGGTCAAAGTAGGCGCGAAAACAAACTAGAACATACACGTGTGTTGTTTTGCTAGCACACGTGTGTGTTAGGAAAATAGCGTACATCAATGTAAAATATCCTAAAGTCTGCTTTGTTTGTTAATAACAACCTTTTAAAAATAGCTTATTATGTTACTTTGTAAAAAAAACATTATTTGTATTAATGCTAGCAGAAATAATTACTGTTATAATAATTAAGAATATTATTAATAATGTAATATCCATCCAATGGGCTCCAACGTGCGACGCGTCGAACGTTAAAGTGTTGCGAAGTAGGCTGGGTCAGGTAAAACCTAACGGTAAATTATGCGCGATCGGTTGGCGCGTTACTTAATTTAAATATGGCCGTATGTCAATATTAAAAATTATTATCATTTGTGTTTTTAAATGATATGAAAAAAATAGGTGTTTTTTGTTGATTTTTTCTTAAGTTGTGGGAAAAATACTGTACACAACTCGCTGGAAAGAACACTAACATACTCGCGTGAAATATCACACTTGTATGTAATATACTATAACGTCTCATTTAACCTGAGTCACCCTTTAATCGAAATATTAGCTCGCAAGCAACAAGATTGGTTGCGGAGTTGCCGAGAGCTTGAGTTAAGCGTATTTGTTCAGAAATATTTATATACGTAATTCAGTGATGTGCTATGCGGAAATTTCTCGATGGGTCCCTACTGTAGGAAATACAATGCAAAGTTGGCATCTGTTTGGGGGGTGTTCTATTTAACAATGTATACGGAATATTATCGGTCTTTGCTCGCCTGTACTACAAAAACAAGAACCTTCACAGTTCTTTTATTTCTGAACTTGACTAATCAAATTATGAATACATTTACATATCCATGTTGGGACGGTTTTCCCGCTAAAAAGAAAGGTAGGGACAAAAAGCTTTTTCAACTGCTTGTATTTTTCTATTACGGTGACTTTTCTTCTGTCCTGATCTTAAGGCTAGCGCAAATATTACTTGTAGAATAAAAATCGCAGTTAGTAAAACATTAATAAAGCTGTTTATTCGCTTGGCTTTTGGGCCTGGATAGAGATTTAGGCTCAGGATCATCTTTGCTGGGTTCTTTAGATAAATAATAATTTACTGGGGCTAATGAGAATAATTACTACTTATAGAACTTTGAAAATATTAACACCTTGAGTATTTACTTTAGAGTATAGGCTTTAGATTGGGAAGTATAAGGATGGTAATTTGTGGAAATTCTAGTATAACTTGGGTTGGATAAGAGACTCAAGTCAAGTCTGAAGCTAATGGAAATAGCGCCCTATTTATAATAGAAAAAAAAATGCAAATATACACAAGTTCAAGTTTAATTATGTTTAAACAATTAATTAACTTAATAGTCTGGGCATAATATATGCCATAAAAACATTAGACTGGGCTCTTATTGACAATATTATTATGTAAATACCAGAATATTGTTTATAAAGATTTATGGAAGTGAAGTGGGTTTATTTGTAATATTATCTTTAGAAGTCGAGGGCACCTTAGATGTTTTGTACCTTGTCATATCATATGAACTTGAACTAGCCATTTTTAATAGGTCACCTATTTTGTTCTTATTTATAAAATGATATGTTATTTAAATCGACGATACTTTACATAAAAAAAATCTTTTAGACAATTAAAGTAATCGCAAATCTACCTCGTCCTGATCTTCAAACGTTATTCATCACTTTTTCAGTAGGTGCTGAAGATATTGCTAAACAAAAAATAAATTCAACTATTCGAAGATTAGAAACATTATTTGTTGATTTACCGATGAATATATTAGTTCATTTTTGAACTGGGGGCATGTTTGCTGAATTTAGACATCCAGATTTTTCAAAATTTCCAATTCCATTAAATAAATCAGTGTAAATTATGTTTAATAATAAATTTCTCTACATTTTTCATTGTTACCTTATCAAGCAAAGCAGATAGCAGTTACTTCATTAGTTTCAATTTATAGAAGAATTTTATTAAAAAGTTCTAGTGCACCATAAATAAACCAAAGGTGAAATTGCTGATGGATTTTCAAAAAGTTTTTTATTATTACTATAATCGTTTTACTATAATCCCTTTAGAAATAAAATATAGGAGTCGAGTCACAGAAGAGTCCTCCAAATACGACCCTGTAATAATTCCAGGCTACCGAAGCCACACATTTTATCAGGCCTTATTACTGAGATCGGGAAATCCGAGGGAATCTCTTATTTATTTGTTCAGAGGAACAATAAGTTAATTGTTCAATTTTATTTAGTGCTTTAATACAATCGTATTTAAGGAATCTATTGAAAATGTATCCATTAATTTTAACTATAATAAAATATTTATTTTGTGTATATTATCTAAGTCCCCATTAAACCGCAAATTTCATATAACCTCTCACACTATCGTGAATAATAGGATGATACTATTTCTGTTTTGTTCTGCGTTTGTGGTTAATTCATAAAATTTAACCTGTCTGTTTGATGAGTAAAATTAAGCTATTTGTCTCAGTTTAGGCAATTCAATCTTAGGGCACCAACAAAAAAATGTAATCTTTAAGACTACAAGAATATTTGGTGCTCTTGTTCCAGTAAATAAAGTTTCAAAAATTTAATACTGAATGTAATTTTGATATAAATTGTCTAGAGATAAAATTTTATAATTTGCGGTCTAGTTCAAATGTTTATTTATACAATAATAATTGTTATTTAACGATAATTTAGTTTTGTGAGGCTGAATGTAAACAAATTGCGTAGCAATTAGAATGCATTTGTTTTGATGTTTATCGATATTTTGGTTAGAATACTAAAACAAATTTGTTACAATCTGCGTCCTATTGTTCTTTCTATAGGTTAACTTAAAAGTAAATAAAAATGATTCCAAATTTCAACTATATAGCATAACTCTATAGCATATGTTCAAGTGTATTAAAGATAATTTTGACTGGTTCTTCGTGTAATATTTCTTTCCTTCTTTCTTTCTTTTTCAATATGAAGTCGGCTGCCACTTTTTTGCTTTCAGCGCCATTCTCCAGCCCAATGGGTAGGATGTCCGGATGGCGAGCTCCAAGCTCCCGGAACCCCCCGAATCTTTCAAATACCTTTTTAATATTTCCTCTTTTAATTTTTGAAATGCATCTTGGCTTCCACAAGATGCCCCTTGAGAGTACTACTGGTCTCACGAGATGACCTTTTCCTTCAAGCTATGCCCTTACCCCTCCCACTCCCGCACATAGCGGCCATTACGCTAATATTCTATCTAGATTCTAGAACTGCGGCAGACGAACGGGATAGAATGCAGGAACAACTAGGCCTCACACGTTCACAGCATCTGCTCCCTTTCTAGCGGGGTCGTTAGTTTCCACACTGAGCGGTTGAGGCTCCCGCTTCCCCCCGAAATAAAGAGCTAAACCGAACACGTGGAACCACTTATGTTATTGTGTTAAACACAGAGGTCTGCCTTCGACGAGGCGATTCGGAAGACTCTTCGTGTAATATTTTGTTCGCGGTAGATATACATGCAGATACAGTGTTGCCTTCTACTTTGTGTCAATAACTGCGATGAATATTCGAAATAGCGCTTTAAAAACGTTAATTTTATTTATTCCAAAAGAAACTAGCAAACGATCCGAAGATTTTAAAAAACAACTCAAGAAATAATTTGAAAAATGAAGCTAATCATCCCACATGTAAAATATGGGAATACGTAGGAACAATACTATCTGCATGTGACATTAAACGTAACAATCATTAAACACTCACTTGCAAAGCCTCGTGCCTTATATATCACGCTGTCTGATTTTATCTTGACATTTTGCTCAAAAATAAATTGCTTGGAATATTGAAAAGCAGTGAAAGACAGAGATTATTTTAAAACTACTTTAACTTGCCTGTTTTATCAGAGTTGTTAACAAATAAAATTAAGCCTCCATTTAAATGCAATAAAAACGTAGAAAGGGAAAAAGAAATCTTTTCATATAAGTACACATTTCATATTATTATTTATAGAATTTTCAAAGAAAGGTCTAGAAAGAATTTCTTCTAAGTTACAGTTTGAAGGTAACTTTTTAAGAACCAAAAGATGTCTCTCAATAGTGGAAAGATTTTGGAAATCAGACTATGAAAAGATTTAACAAAACCGGATACAAAATGCAGTACAAAAAATCATGAACTTTGTTTTACATTGTTTAGACAGGCAATAATTAAGAAATCGTAATGTAGTATGACACAGCTGATAATAATAATTTGTCAATGTTTGTACAGGAAATTATGTTTGCTCTATGTAGAAATATGTAGAAACAGATTTTTTGTGCATTACATGTTCTAAATTAGATTAAAGACGTTTGGTACAATTCCAAGTATTTCCTAACTTGGCCCATTTCGGAAATATTAAATGGACTAAAGGTAGGTAATTGAAATTAAAGGGCCAACTGTTCATTTAGACAAAATATTACCTTCATATATAATACACCTAACCTAACAGATAGTTTTAAAGTAGCACTCTAAGCTAATTTTAAGGGTTGTAACCACAGTAGAACGAGTAGGTATACAGATTTAAAATAGCCCGATTGATTACAAACTTTAAAGCGTTATCCCGTTTCAATAACCTAAAAGCAAATGCATTACATGGAAATACTAATTGCAATCTTGAAAAAAAATCATCATTAGAGATTTGTGGAGAATTTTGCGTCCCTAGATTCCGAAAAAAACACTCAAGAAATAATTTGGAAAATTAAGGTAATTATCTAGCATGGAAAATAAGAGATTACATAAGAACAATACTGTCTGCATTTGACATTAAACGTAACAAATCATTAAACTCTTACTTGCAGAGCCTCGTGCCTTATATATCACCCTGTTTGATTTTATCTTGACATTTTGCTCAAAAATAAATTGCTTGGAATATTGAAAAGGGGTGAATGACAAAGATTAATTTAAAACTACTTTAACTTGCTGCTTTTATCAGACTGGTTAATAAATGAAATTAAGCTTCCATTTAAATATAATAAAAATTTATTTAGTGTTATAAATGTTTTTATATAAGAAGAGATTTAATGTTCATATTTATAAAATTTTCAAAGAAAGTTCTACAAAGAATTTCCCTTATGTTATAATTTGAAAGTAACTTTAAAAACAAAATATGCCTCTTAATGGTGGAAAGTTTTTAGAAACTAAACTATGAAGAGATCTAATAAAACCGGATTGTTTTCGTGTAATATTTGTTTCGCAGTAGATATACATACAGATACAATGTTGCCTTCCACTTTGTGTCAATAATTACGATGAAAATTGGAATTAGCGCTTTAAAAAAATTTAAAAGGTTAATTTTATTTATGGTCAAGGAAAGTGGCAAACGATGAGAAGACCTAAGAAAACTACTCAAGAAATAATTTGAAAAATTAAGCTAATTATCCCACATGTAAAATAAGGGATTACGTAAGAACAATGCATGTAACATTAAACGTAACACTTCAATAAACTCTCACTTGCATTGCCTCGTGCCTTATATATCACGCTGTTTGATTTTATTTTGACATTTTGCTCAAAAAAAATTGCTTGGAATATTAAAAAAGGGTGAAAGACAGAGATTATTTTAAAACTACTTTAACCTGCCGCTTTAAATATACTTGTTAATAAATAAAATTAAGCCTCCCTTTAAATACAATCAAAATTACAAAGTGTTATAAATCTTTTCATATAAGTACACATTTCATATTATTATGTACAAAATTTTCAAAGAAAAGTGTAGAAAGAATTTGCCCTAAGTTACGGTTTGAAACTAACTTTTTAAGAACCAAAAAATTTCTCTCAACGGTAAAAAGTCTCTAGAAACCAAACTATGAAAATATTTAATACAACCGGTTTGTACTCTAAGACCTACAAAATGGAGAACAAAAAATCATACACTTTTTTGACATTATTTAGACAGGCAATAATTAAGAAATCGTAATGTAGTATTTCGAAGCTGAAAATAATAATCTGTTAATTTTTGTATAGAAAAAATTATTTCCTCTATTTAGAAATATTACCTTCAAATATAACAGATAGTTTTATCTTAGCTCTCTAAGCCTGTCGAACTAAACTGGGTCATGATTTACTTTCCTTGATAAAAGGAATAATTCATAATGAGGAGCGTTTAGGGTCCCTGGATCCCGAAAAACATGCTCTCATATTCCCGTCAGTATGTAGGGCTGTTGGTTTGTCTCTACGCCGCATAATACAAAGACTACTGATCCGATTTACTTCAAATCTGGCTCAAAAGTCAATGGTCATATGGAATGAAATGGAAAATATTTAGTAAGACACAAAATGGCGGTCAAATAAACTGTTAAAAAAATTATAATTAAAAACAACTTACCAACTGAGCTGAAATTTTGCGCAATAATTAAGTGTGATGTAAAGATAAACCGATGAAATGTTGGTGTTAAGCCATGATGGCGGAATAAAAGAGCAGCATATTGATATATTTAAAAAATCATTGTTGGAAAACTACATATCCAGTTGACTGGTAAAATCCCATTCCCTGGAACAAAACTTTTTTATGAAGAAAAATAATAACCGATATTTTTTTAGCACAATTTTAATAACATTATGAAAAGTAAATAATAATAATAATAATTATATTAAAAAAAGAAAAAAATAAAATAAAATATGGTATAGTGGAATATAATCAGTGGTTTTATTTGAGTAGGTATGGTAGGTAAATGAATGTGTGTATGTATTTATGTTCGAGATGAAAAATGCTTATTTAACCCAATCTTAATAAATGTTAGATATATGAATCAAATAGATGCATTGCCATAAATTCTTATTTGCGCATTCGCAAGAAGACTATTTAAAAAGCGGTGATTTTCAGCTTGACAAGCAACAAAATTGGAGCATATTAAGTAATTATATACATTGTTATGTTTCTCTTCGGAATAAGATTATAAGTTAAGTTCCGTGTAGTTGTAAAACCCTTTCAACAGAACTTTCCTCATAATGAAACTATCTACGAGTCAAGCAAGTGAAATATATCACAAGCAACATAGTAATGTCGCTTATGATATATTTCAAATCTTTTAATGCGGGAAAGTACGGGCGATTTAAGGCAAAAAAGTCTTATATAACCGTATAATTTAGTGGTGCAATTTAAGAAATGTTCTAAATATTTTATTCATTTTATTATCCAAAACTATCAATTACATCATTCTTATCAATATTTAAAGTTCTTATTTAAAATAGATCCAATATTTTAAAAAATATTAATTTAACCATTTAATGACCCGAATTTCAAAACCTACAATCCGGCAACACGGAATAAATCTCTTTTGCCTCACACATTTTTTGCTACTGTAAACGGAGAAAAACAATACGCTGTTAAGCAAAAAAATTCTATTTTATTTATACCTACTTATTCGGACGCTGACATTTGTACTAAATTTGCAGCAATTAAAGTTGCAGCAATTTATAGCGAAACATTTTTAGATAAAACGACGAAAAAATATTATTTGTATCACTATGAATGCGTACGAGAGACAGGAAAAGTAATTCTAGCGAATACATGTTCCTATTTTTTTCTTTTTGTCATCATGAAAGACAATAACGTATCGCCTGGTTTGTAAAAAACTTGATTCGCCGTTGCCGTGCATTACTTATCGTTATTGGGTAAGTGGTGCAATATTTAAAAAATTGTAAGTGTTTTAACTACTCTGTTATAATATTTATTATACAATTAGTTATATTTATTCAAAAGCATTTATTCTGTAATTAAGAAATAGATAGATAAAACGGCGACAAAAATGTAATCTAACTAGCCTACAAAGTGACTATCTGTTCAGCATTCGAAGAGTAAAATTGTAACGTTTCCGCCTCTTCAAACAAAAATGTAAATTTTAAAATGTCTAAACGCCAAAGCAGCCCTTGAGTGTTGACTTCCTATTATATAAAATATTTGCAGCCATTTCCTTTTCACCTTGTATATTACGCATAAAGTTAATACTAAATAGCTTTATGCGCATATACAAAGCTCCGTGGAGGAATTCGTTGCGTGGAAGTTCCGGGTAAAATCCGATTTTTTATATTATATTTGCCTAATCAAATCAAACAACACAACCTTAAACAATCTAGCTATTAAAATGTTTAAATTTCTAAGAATACATATATAAATTATAATTTTATTCATTAAAAGAAGGTTTATGCCGATATAGGTAATTATAAAAAAATAATTAAGAAGGGTTTGATTTTATACCTGTTCCGTATTCGAAGTTCAGTACATAAATAAAAAATCATTAAAACCTTAATTCCTGTTCAAGGATATTTTATTTATAGTTTTATTCGACATTAAAAGGTCCTGCATCGATGTAAACTGTAGCTGTGCCCCAATACCTCCTATAAAACTTATATATTTCTAGGCCATTAAACAATAACATAAATCCTAAGGGAATAAAGCTGACTATCTCAGCTTTCCAAAGGACCAAAGTGCTAAAAAATTGAGTGTCGATATTGGGGCTTCACGACTTACACCCAACTTAGGATATAAGGGGATTTAAGGGGATACTATATTGGGATCAGCAACAAAAACGATGAGAAAAAATTTCCGAAACGAAGTAGATAAATTGTATGGCAATGGGCCGGTGAAAAACCGTAAAGGTGTTTACACGATAAATAATGTCCTATAGGTAATTTGGAAAAATTACAGTGCAAACGGGTTGCATATCCGTAGAGCTGACATTTACGGTAAACATTCTTGATAGTCCTCGATAAGCCAAAAACTATTAGGATTTAGATCCCAATAGTCCACTTTTTTGTTTACTTAGTACAAAAATCATTATTCTTCTAATAACAGAACCCCAATGGCTAACCTTTTTGGACTAGAAAAATATTTATTACAAATACAAAGAAAACTCAAAGCGGATAACGAGTGTTATGTTAATAAGACATCTGAAAAAATACTACTGAAAATCTAATTACGTTATAGACGATAATTGTACGTGAGTATACCAACTTTGGACGAATCAGCTTCCTTGAGGCAGAGCCGGTTCGAGATTTTGCGGGTTCGTAGGCAAAATAATTTTGCAGGGCCACCGTTTAGAAAAATCTGATAATTAAAAAAAAGGTTCTCCTTTTTGTACAATACCTACCGTACACGGATCATACAAGGTAGGTACGGGTTGAAATGCGGGGCCGATCTATACGCGGGACTGTGTGCTTTGTCCCTTTCGCCCTTGCCACGGGACGTCCCTGCCTTGAAGCATTACCTGATCGTGTCTATGCTTTGATTATTCATAACTAGGTACTCCAAATTACAAATCTTGAATCAATCTAATTATAATAGTAATAATAATAATAATAATAATAATAATAATAATAATAAAATAATATTAATATTAATAATTATAAGGAACGAAAATCTACAAAATGATGCGTACACAGACAAAACGGTTACTCTAAAGTGTATAATATATTTTATACCTGTATTATTTTTAAAATGATTATAACAATATATCAATATTTTATGTATGTATGTATACTCAGGAATTTGAGTATTTGAACTTAATATTTTTACGGAATTATTTAATTTAACATTGAGTTATATGATTAGCAAGTATTTTATATCTTGTTTTCCAAAGACTATTAAAAATATTAATTCATATCTATAACTACAAACTTTTAACAATACGCTTGAGGAAATTTTGTCGTACAAAGTTAAATAATAGTAGCCGAATGTTTTCAACTTAGTTAGCCATATTCAGTACCACCTACATATAAGTAGATTAAAGAATAAGAAGTTTTGTACAAAAATAAAAATGTTATGAAAAGCAGGTATTAGATCCCAAGATGGATAAATGTATCGATAATAATACTTGAAAAATATAGGGAATAAAATTAAAGACTGGCTAAAACACTCGTATGTAAGACCAATAACTAAACAAAAAAAATTAAAGAGAGGTTGTCATGGCATCAAAGATATGAACAATTAATTGCACTCAAAAACATACTATATGCTATGTGTCTTTTATCTCTAACACGAAGCATCTGATACCTGAGAATATCAAGTAATTCGAGACTATATTAAAAACCTAAAGTAGAATACTAGAATGCTAACCATGATATTGGGAAGCATTTTTCTTGACCAATCTACCGATATTGCTAACGCGTTTGCGTCATATTTCCAGTTTTGTCTCAGTGATCACAGTGCTAAGGGCATGAAAAAGAACCTGGTTTCATCAAAGTGAGCTTGACCTGATCGATGGAGTAGCGCCTAGATTACTGAAAATCTGTGACTCTCTTACAGTGTATAATATTTCGATACCGGCTACTTTCATGTTATCCTGAAATACTCAAACCTTATTCCATTTTACAAGTGAGGCGGATATCCAGAAGAAATGTTCATCACCTATAAAGGATCTCTAGTACCGCAACAGTTTTTATCGCGGTAGATCTACAACTACAAATAAGGGAATCCGAAATTTCTTGTCTTCTCACCAAAGGCAGATAAGCAAGTACACTGTTAAAAATTGGGTTAAAATTAGACTTCTACGTGCTAAAAAACATTTTAGTAATGTACCAAGTACCTCGTAAATCTACCAAACATCTGTGAAAATTCATGATGCATCCAAATGTTACTAAAAAGTTGGTGTATTATTTCATGAATTGTCGCAGTTTTGCCAGTCGTGGTAACGCTGGTCAAAACCGAGGGAAAAATAAAAGAAGAAATTTTAACATGTAACTTTATATTTTGACAATCGTTTGGAGGTGTATGGAATTATATTAGGTTTAAAGTGTTTTAGTGCTCGTTTTATTGTAAAAAGAAACTACAAAATCTGTAAAAACTAGATGTCTGAAAAAAAAATCGTTTAATGATAGCGTAATTTTTGAGTTCAAGTGCTGTCTTACGTAAAGTAAGGTCCTAACTCCTAATTAATACGTAATATTTCACAAATTAAATAGTTTAATAAGTTAGTGCAAATAAAGTTCACTAACTGTTTTATAATTATATCCAATTAGTCTCTGCGGGATTTTTATAAGATTTTCATAAAAAGACGGGTTATAAATAATTTTAGTTTTCAACTGTTCCACTGATAACCATAAAATATATAATAATATAAAACAAAGTGTGTATTTTTCGAGTACCTACCTATACTTTTGTTGTTAGCATGTTATTTTGCGTTTATTTCAAAGGCATCCTTATATTTAGCCCATTTGTCATTTAAATTTGGAGAATTAGAACTGAAACATAAAATAGCATTTCTTAGCAATAAGTTCCAACATACGACTGAAACGTTTAAGTTATGATGCTATTGTCAATCACTATTAGTGTCATTAAAAAAATGCCAGAGAACATAAAGTGTTTATATGACTATTAATAACACTTCAAAGAAGCTTAACTTTTTTAAACGTAAGGTCTATTATTTTTTGTTTTGCAAATCTCATAATAGTCTATAAAGTAATGAGCGAGAAAACTGGTATTTCTGCATAAATTCCATAAAAATCTTCAGTAATATTTTTAGTATTTTTACATAGTTTTTATAGCAAATTTAAGTGAGATCCAAAATTTTCACTCAATAAATAACACAATTTTACTCATTGGAATTTTTAGGTAGGAAATTTAAAAAAAACAAAAAATATGTCTAAATTTGGCGGCCATAGGTAATATGTAAAATTCTAAGTAAAATTACATTATGGTGGAAACAACTGCTATGAAAAACGGAACAATCAAATGAGTTTTGTGGTTTTATTTTAGTTCATATTCCGAATAGTAGTCTGATGAATGCTAGAATAGTAGTCTAAAAATATGGTTACAATATTCGAACTTTACGGTAAATACATGGTAATTTCAATAGTAATTTTGCCTTTAGAAATGTACTTTTACAATTATTTGTGTATTATTTTTCCAGTTTTTAAGGTAAAAATATATAAAATTACGTTTGTAACATGATTACAACGTTTTTTTTTATGTAAAATCACAATTTGTTTTTAACAGTGCAGATGAGACTACAGGGATTTGTCGAAATATTATGTGTATGTCATCATTTGTTACTGAGGAAACTAGAGTACAGGTATACCTAGCAAATATCAAATCGATCAAATCTTAACTATATGGGAGACGCCAGAGTTGCTGTTGACGTCTAGCGTCCCGCAAGGATCTTATATTGGTCCCGTGCTCTTCTTACTGTTTACTAACGATGTAGTTTCCTGTTTTCCTAACTTATTCTGTCTTTTGTAAGCTGACGATATAAAGTTATTAATGCAAATTCGTTTTGCCTGCAGGAAAATCTAGACAATTTTGCAGTATTGTGTGATAATAACTTTTAATAATAAAGCTAGTATTCAGCTTTCAGACGAGTGCAAGGTAGCGAGATTCCCCCTTGGTAATATCCTAATTGAAGCGGAATATGCTATCAACACTCACCAACTTTGAGTTGTACCAAATATTAATGTTCTGGGCGTGATCTTTGATAGGACCCTTTCATTCAACCTCTATATAGAACAAATGGTTTTGAAGGTCTAACGACTTCTGGGTCTTATCAAACGTAACACAAGACATATTACTGATACCAGAGCTATCTTGTACCTCTCCATCAATCTGGTTAGGAGTTTGCTGGATTATTATTGTACCATTTGGTCTCCATTTTATCGCTGCCATATCAACAGAATTGAAAACGGACAAAATAGATTTGTTAAATATTTGGTGTTTAAACAGCATCCCTTATCATGCGGAAGGAAGCCATGTTGTTATTTAAATAAGTTTTTTATTTATTCGCAAATCACAAAGGGCGAAGGGTACTAGGTACCGTAGTTGCTTTAAGTGAAGAGAGAGAAATAATTGTATATTGGAGTGGAGTGTACTATCGTCAGCATAGCTGTGAATAGGATTGCTGGAAGAAGAAAGCAGAACATTGATGTGCAGGAGAAATAGGGTAGGTATTAACACGGAACCCTGTGGAACATCTGCGTCGATTTGTGATAATCAGAGGAATAACCATCAACCACTACAGAAATATTTCTGTTGAAAAGAAAAATGGGAATAAAATTACAAAATCTTGGAGAAAGAGCATAGGTTGTTAAAAAGTGCGTCATGCCAGACTTGATCAGCTTTAGATATGTCGAAGGTAATAGTATGGGCTTCTTCGTGAAATTCGATGGACTTGTTCCAGTGCATGTTACGAAGGTAAGAAGATCTGCTGTTTACCTTTGGTGGCGGAAGCTGTATGAATAAGTTTATACCTTTCAAGGTAATTTAAAAGATCAGTATTGATATAATTCTCCTTTGCTTTACTCATAATTGGGAGTGAGGATGTGGATCTGTAGTTAGAGGGAAAAGTTTTAAACCCTTTTTGGGAACAGACTGTACAGGAGCAGATGTCCAGCAGAAAAATGCCGTTGTCATAGAAATGACATAAGGATAAAGATCAGTTCAGAAACGCACTTTTTTAGGACCATGGCCGGAATACTATCAAGCCAGAGGACTTTTTGGTATTAAGTATTTTGGAAACACGTCGTACATTTTTAACCCTGAAGGTAATTTTGTTCATACTGTATGTAACAGCTGGCACTGGGGAAGGGGGAATTAAAGTAGAATTTGCATTATTTTGCAAAAAGCTCAACTTTTTGGGACGATTTCATCACCAGAGGTTAAAGGTGGCACCGAGCTTTTCCGTACGTTTTGATTAATGTTTTTGGCAAACGACTAAAAGGATTGACTACTATTTTGACAAGAAAGAACTTTGCATTTTATGCGTGTGTTAAAGGCATTTTCGGCGTCGAAAATTAGGCGACTGTAAAGATTTCGTGTCTCGTTTTTAACTTGCAGATTTTCTGAAATCTAAACTGGCATTATCGCACGATTTTGAAAACGAAGGATTATTGTTGGGCGGTTTTGAAGTCTTAATAAAATGTGGTATAAAGACTTCTATATCTAATTTGATTATATCCGAGATTTGGGCCAAATAGTAAGACGTGGCATGGATTCTACAACTTCCTGTTGTATGGAACATGAAACAGTAACTATACCGTGGTCAGGAAACCCATGGGAGCAGAAATAGACTCTTGGTGAGTGGTGAAAAAGAAGTCCAATGCGTTTTACCTACGTGGGACGATGCGTGGGAAGTAGGTACGCTCCCTGAGAAAATCGGTAAAAGATTGGCTAATTGGAAAATCCTCTACCGCTCTAACTTGGGGATCGGTTTTAGTAGAACCTATCCATTCTTTAATATGAACGTTACAGTCTCCAAGGATAATGATTTCACTTTAGCAGAAAGAAAGTCGAAGAGCGCGTTGAATGAACTGTCTGAGGAAAAGCGATAGATATTACAAATAAACTCAGTGGAAGTTCTAAGGGCCATTTGAGCCATTAAACCACAGGATATCGGATATTTTCGATTCAAGATTGGGAAATCTTGTATATTACCATGAACGTAGGCGCAAACACCACAGTTCAGCCGGAAGTTCATTGTAAAGAAAGCAAAAGTGAATTATGGGATTTTTACGGCTTATTTTGGTTTATGTTAGGAAGAGAATATGATGTTCGCAGGATTGGTGATAGTTGTTAACAGAGTTGTGATTTTTATTCAAGCTACAGATATTGGTGAATTGAAAATAGCATTTCGATGGTGGAAGGCCACAACTGCCCCTCACCCGGAGATCCGAACGGAGATTTATTTTGACTGCGGAGAATTTTACCTGAGAAACAGCCATCATCATTATTTCATATAAGGTTGGTTCGGTTTGGGTAAAACAAGAAAGAAAAAAGAACAAAACGATATTTAATGAGTAAACATTAAATGAACAGACAGTAGCCGAATTACAACCTTATCGAATAACTTGTGTTATTCTAATAAATAGCTATATCGATAAATTTAATTATCCTGTTACCATGTGTGCTTTTTATGATAATTTTTATAATCCCTGGGCAGAGTTTTTTTTGGATTACTTATTTATAACTAGCATTGATCTGCTTCGACTTTCTAAATAAAGTTACTCAAGATACACCAAAAAAAATGTATCATTAGGTTGTAATTGTACACCGCTAAAATTATTTAACGCAAAAAAAGAACATTGTATTTTGTCAGTTAAGACTGCAGACTGAAAAGCGTCTAATTTTTTTTCATTAATTGCTTCAAATGCTTCCTTATCAATTTTGCCTACAATATGTACAACACTTATTATATTCTGTGGTATGTTCAAACCCCACTGGTTTACGTCCCAAAATAAAGGAAAACAACAGCAAATTTCCTCGACAGAACTACACCTAAATATTGTAAGTTCGTTCGAAGATATTTAATTTAATTATATCAGCAAAAAAGGATATTTTTATAAAATCACCAAACTACTATCAGGACTATAAATGTCAATACTTTGTATAAGAAGTTATTTACTCCTAAACTAAATAAAAGTATCACTGCTTTCAAACACATAAAATCTATAATAAACCCAACTTTATTTCGGAGAAAATTGCATTTTCCGAGTTTTCTTAATAGTAGCGACCAACCTCTGACGTAAGGGAAAAAGGTATCCTAGATTGGGTTTGGAAAATTTAGAAGTTGTTTGGTTTTATCGGAGAAATTGTAATTGTATCTCGAGGATACAATTACTGTTTATAGCAGTGCAGTAAAACAATTTTTATTCGGCTAGTAATTTAAAAGAAACAAAATTTAAAGGCAAAAGAGGACTTCACGATTTTGTTTGTTAAGTTCTTGAAAAAGAGGAACTATACGAATATAACATTACTTTTCAAGGCTTTGACAATTTTTGAGAGTTTGGCAAATGTTTGCGGACAAACTTACGCCATGAAACCATAATCAGAAAAAGAAATTAAATTATTATTTAAGAATTTAGATAAAAATAAAACATTAAAATTGAGTGATTAACTCGCATGTTTATGGGAGAGTATTTTATTAATTTGTATTTGCCTCGTAAATTTGTAATCGTGAAAAAAATATCACCGAGATTTTTGCAGATCGTTGCGTTTTAGGCTCCGTAGACCCCAAAAAACTGGTTTTCCCATTTCAGTCGATCTATCTTATCTGTAGGCGTAATAGCTTAAAAACTAGTTATCGATTGACTTCTAATTTTTGTCGCAAAATCAATGGGGATGAATGAGTAAAAAGTGGCGCTCGTGTGTCGTCAAGATTTGGAAAGTCTGGGGTATACGTTGTAGACCAGGCTGACTGAAGCGAGTTTACGGTGTATGAAGTTGACTGAGCCTTTCCTGACAGATGGAAGCTGGCCAGACTGAAGAGGGCCACAGGAGCACTGTTGTTAGGAACTGAATGAATTTGAAAAGACGAGCCCTAGACGTGATTCATGATAATGCGATGTTTTCAAAATAAAGGATTTTATATAACGTCAACATACCTAAACAATATTCTAAGAAATGATTGCTTTTTGCTTTGATTCTAGCTTTTTTACTTTTAAAAACAACATATATGGATGATTCCATCACTGCAGTTCCGGACAATGAGTATGACTACATTCTGGACTGCTTTAATGGATATCACTCTAATATTCAGTTTAAAATTGAAATAGAAAAAGAAAAAAAAACATGGTTTTTTAGACGTTGAGGTGACTACCAGCTCTGGCAGAGTTTTAAATTTCCACTCAAATAATCCTATTTCTCATATAAAAATTATAAAGAATATTATAAAACTAAATAACCACCTATCTAACTTTTCAAACATCTGCATTTATAAATTCAAAAAAACCCGAATATAATCCATTAAACAAAAAAAATGTGACAAAAAGTTTTCTACGTTTCCGTTCATCAATGGTTTGTCACAAAAGATTGAAAGGTGTTTTAAAAATGCCAACGTACAACTAGCTTCCTACAACTACAAAACAACAAACTACTTATACAACAATCTAATGTCATTTATAACATTCCTTGTTCTTGCAGAAAACAGTATATAGGACGAACAAAACAATACTTAGGCGACAGAATAAACCAACATAAAATCG